>JAUBWS010100720.1:0-10782 GCA_032270445.1 Darlingtonia californica | reverse complement strand
CTCAACCGTGGTCAAAATTCTCCAACATTTTTTCACCGTATACAGCACCGTATATACCGCCTCCGGCGGTCGATAAAACGTCGTTTTATCAATTTCTGGGTTAATGGGGGTAATTTTCACATTTTTCGAAATTCCAACCCGTAAAAATCAACTGATCGAGAAAAAAAAGAGTTTATCGTTGACTATATTGACGTCAAACATGCACAGGTTGTATATCTGTCTATTTTGAATAATCCACGTTCAGTAACATACTACATTTATTTACGTGGTTGACATCGATTATCTGAGCTATCATTTTCGATTTTAGCGAGATTTTTGGCAATTCTCAGGACTAATGACCAATAGGCATAGTTTTAGAAAAAGCCGTTAGCGCGCGGGCGAAAGTAGGTCTGTCGCGCGGGAACAGGAATCTAACGGAGAGAGAAATGATATTCAGTTCCGCTTCCTCCTTTAACCGCACGCTTCGCTGTAAACACGGTTTGGAGAAAGACTATTTTTTCCGCCCGTGCCTTTAGAGCGAAAGCGTGCGGGGCAGCGAAAAACCAGATCTGAATGTCCAGGTAACGGAGAGAAGAAAAAATAAACGTTTTCCCTCTTTATGCGTGCCGTTCGCTGCCGTGCAAAATTCCCGCCGCGCGTTCTCTTTGACTTATTTGAACCTAGACTAACTGAAGATCATTTTTTTCTCCGTTACGACCCCAGGACCGACTACTCCATCCGGCCGTAAAGAGCCCTAGAGTTAAGAGAGCTAAGTTCAAATATGCACGATATGAAATATAGCAAAATAACTATTTTTTCCGCCATTTTGATAACGTCACAGAAATTGAAACTTGAATATTATCGGACTAAATTTTTCGTTGGACAAGGTGACGAAATTGAAATTTTTCAAAAACTTTGTTGGGAACAAAATGCACCGTGGACCGTCACATATCTTCATTATACTTCATCGTCATCAAAATAATGGCAAAAATTAGTTTTATTTGCTTATTACTGATGGCGCTAGATATAAATGGCATTATCATTCAAAACGCCATTCAAATATCAAAATGCCGTGATTAGAGTCTGGGAACGAGGATGGGCTGCATCGTTCTTTTTTTATGTCACAGCTAAAACAAATATGGCTTTGGATTTCACAGGAATTGATTTTTGAATACTACCAAAATCTTTGAGGAACTGTAAAAATGAATTTCATTATTGAGAGATTTATTTTCTTTCTTAGCATGAAAGCGTAGAAAAGGCCGGCGTAAAATTTTGGCTGGTGTAAAAATGACCGATAAGGTATGGACATAAAGTACCGGTAAAGTTTAAGCCACTCGTATTTTTTCGAATCGGAAAATAAAAAGTCCACTTCTGGCACTTGTGTGGTATCTATAAAATTCGCCTATATAGCAAGAAAAAGGATAAGGATATTGAGTATCTTGGTTTCAGAATTTTTCCATAGGCCTAGTCTACCTGGAATACCGTTTCAGACTCGTGTGATAGGTCTGACCGTATTTATGGCCTCATTATTGACCATAAAATAAGAAGACGATGTAAATTTCAAAGTCCTGACAAACCAAAAGTCAACAAGGTGCTCCAGTATCTCGTAAATCCTTTGCGTTCGTTCAATACACAAGAATCTCAAATAGATCAAGAATAGAATAGAAGAATTTCATTATACAAATTAGTATATTAAAAAAAACAAAAACAAAAGGTATTTACAAAATGACGGAACAAAGCAACCCAGATATTATATTTATATAGCTACCACCAGTCTAACTAACAATCCAAGAAATTTGCAGCCATCAGCAATTCCAGAGCAATGTCAGGTTGAATTGGGAATTCCGGGATCTCGGAACTACTATTCGTATACCGGACTTTGTACGAAAAATACGTGCATACTTTTTCTAATACGTGTGACCTAGAAAATACAAATGGAGAAATCATAAATGAAATCTTAACTCTGATACTGATCTGTATTTACAGTCAATCGAAAATTGAAAAATTTCACCAATTTTTTCAACTTTTGGCCAGTTAACCCTTACCGCCCCGGCCACTTTTTTCAATTTTAACTTTTATCTACATAATTAATCTGACCATGATTAGCTGCTCCCTGGTGCCTGGGTCACTGAGCTCCTAGGGTTACAATAAAATCGTTAAGGGTTAACTTATTTCTCAAGTGCTCATAATCTTTTTGACTGCTTAATCGGTTTTACGAGACTTCAATTCAAGACAAATTATTTAAATGACCACCTTCTATTGGTAAAGAAGTAGTTTTATGGGGGCAGATGTTAAAAAAAACTCTACAAATCGTTTCAAAATTCTTATTTCAGATTGCTGGATCTTAAAGATGAATATAAATCTGCTGTTTCAGGAGAGTGCTCGATGTCTTTCAACAGGGCGTGTCACTTAAAGAAAAAACGAGATTTATATTTTCCGTATTAATAGTTCCATGCCACCTTATTCGATAATAATCTTCCATGGAATACCGAAAAATTATAGATGAATATAGATGCAATGCATCATGATTTTCCCCTCAGGATTTCATTCTCTTTTGTTCTTTTGAACTACATTACTAATATAAATCCTTCTTTCCTGGAAGGACCTGAAAAAAATATTATGGAATTGACAGTCATAGACAATTTCCACCAATGAAAGCTTCGTAACATGCTGAACTCGTTCTTAGGGTTGATTATTTGTAATTTCAGCGCCTTAACAATTCGGACGGTCTAGTTAATTTTTGTATTTCAACTGTTTTGTCAATGCCTCAACCACTCGATAAAGCTTTTTTTTGTATTTCAAGTGAATGCAACTTGAATAGCCCTCATTCACGGCTGTTAAGGTTACAGCTATAGAACGCTTCGAGAATTTTGAAATTCCTCCGTCCGTGACGCACTATATTTACAAAGCCTTAGCACGCAAAACACGAACATCCTTTGTAGTACGTTGTTATTCTTTTGTGTGCATCTGCAATGTTTATTTATCAGAGACATTCACTTGTCGTGTAAATACAAACTTTTTCGTAAAATAACAAAACCTTTCGGCAAAAACACCAAAAAACCTTCGCGGAGGAGTGTATTTCTGTTGAAATACAATATAAAACTCTATGGACGCTTTTTATGATTTTGCCGACTTCGATGACATCCTTTAAAAACATGCATGATATCAAGGTTTTTCCCACAAAAAATACTAGTAAATCAAAACACTTATTCGCAGACAAAATAATAACATGTGACTTCAGATAAGTTTCGATAATCTTTTGTTCAATCTTGTTGAACTCGTGAACAACCTTTAGGTCTTCTGTCTATTCAAGGACCGGAAAATATAGTAGTCTCTTCATAAGTGGGACCCTGGATACGTGGAATTTCATACAAACCGTTATAAGAACATCCACAAAGTGGTTCACTTCAAAGGAACTCCTAGAAAACACTTCAGATAACTGGGACATTTACTAAGACTGAGAGAATACTGTATACTATGAGGTCCACAGGAAACACCATTTTGCGACTGCTCTAGTTCCAGACAAAGACGACTGGAAAGGCCCTCCTATCTATGAATAGGATATTTTAGTATCAAAATTTAGCATGCTTTAAGTATCAAATCTTTTATTTGTGGACATGAAAAAAGATAAATAAAAAAAGAAAGTTAAATAGTTTGAGCAATCAAGGTATCGATTCAATGTTAAAGAAATCCCAGTAAATAGACCGGACACAAACTGACAGTTGTCTGATGTGCTATTTGTAACAAATGTTACAAATCTACTGTAAGGAGCTTGAAGTATTAAGATAAATGATAAAAAATGTTTATAAAAGAAAGTAAAGTACGAAGGTCGAAAGAGAAAAATTATCATGCTGTCACGTGAGTCACATCACGTCCTAACGTGAATCATATCAAGTTGGTAACAACATTGTAAATATTCAGATTAAATAATCAAGTTTAAGGGTCAGTTTTGAGGGGTACTGATATCTTGTACATTGCCAAGTATTTCGGACTGCTGACTCACAAGTATATCGAATCCAGTAAATTCATCCGAAAATGAATAAATAAGCAATTTAGTGAAATGTGAAAAGGTAAAATCAAGAAAACAGTAATGCGCAGAGATTACTAAACCTTGCAGAAATTCACATACAAAAGAATTTTATGCATAGCGGCTACTCAAAAATAAACACTAAATTCCGCGACTTTATAAGAACCTATGTAAATCATGTTTCAAGCAAAATTTGATAGTTTACATTGGCACATCTGTATATAATCTGTATATATCATTGCATAATCTTTATGATATAAGAATTTCTATTTCCATTTTCGAAAATTGCGAACAACAAATCATCGAATTCCAGGACTTTGCAGGATTTCCAGGACTAGTGGCCATCATGTTATGGTTTATCGAAGACTTAAGATTACTATCAGTAAATGTCAACAGTTGCGTTTGTTGCAACTATCATTTAAGAGCAATACCTACAACAAATCATTTTGTTCCTAGAAATTTAACAACCCTCGCCTTCTCTAAAGTTGAATGAATTAGCCCTAGCCTTATCTTAGATGTATAAAATGCAAATCGAAAAGCGGAATAGAAAAAATTATTACTAGTGGTCCAAATACATCAAAATTCATTAAGCAAAAACTTTCAAAGCGTAATTAACAGAAAAGCAAATTTCGCTGCGATTGCAAATAATTTAGCCGATTGGTGTAAAATCTATATATTCATTATTCAGTATGAAACGAAGAAATCTACTAAAGGTAAAAAAAAATGTGAAATCTAGATGGAATTCTTGACAGATAGTGTATTTATAGACATATATACTAATCAAACACGTCATTTCATTGTCTTGCTAAGATAAACAATCGCGAAAAAGTACGTAAACAGAGGAACCAAATTATGGCTCCTCAATGGTTTGTATTTTTTGTTTGTTTGCTGGGTTTTTTTTTATATAGACAAATCATTATTTACGAACTTATAAATTTGCGTCGGAGTGTCAATCATGTGGATCCATTGTCTGAGTGGTTAAGGCGCTGAGCTTAGAAATCAACTGTTCTGAATTTTACGCCTTTAGCGGTGAAGATTGTCAATCACCGTTAATTTCACAAGGTTCCCTGCAAGTGTTTCCAAAAAGAAAAGGCCCTTATTAAAAACCCTTCAAAAAGAACTGAACTTAAAAAGCTATCCAGTGTAAATAATCAGAATGAAGAGTGTAGCGGAGCTTTCTCTATGATTATCATGTAAATATCATATCCTTACAAAATATTTTGCCAAGTAATTCTTATTTGCGAACGCTATCTAAGCTAGAACTATGTAAGTTCTCAGTTCTATAATTGAAGAATTTTATACTCCAAACTGGCAAAAAATACTCACGGTATTTCACGAAATTGAACTTCGTTTGCTTCATTTTCTTCGAATTGACCTGAAATTTTATTGAAAAAATCTTAGATCAGGAATGTCCTCACCCCTTTACCCCCCGCCCCCCATCCAATCTCTCCATCCAGGACATTCTTTATTCAACTTTTCCCATAAAAATAGTTTAAAAACTTCCTATAAAAATGACAGCTTTATGTATAGGGGCCCTAACTGTAACATCGTCCGTCTTCGGGGTGCAGTCTGTGGGTTGGCAGAGATCTACTTTGTTTAATACTATACATATTTGCATGCTTTTTTACAAGAATAACTTTTATAAGAATATCAGGGTGAGATTTCATGTGAAAGACAATAGACCTATTGTTATTAAGAACAAAAGAAAAATAAGAATATTTCTCACCCTTTGCAAAATTTGCCTTTTCTCGTAAAAAAATTGTATGTATATGCTATGTTTTACTAGACTATGATAGTTTAGAGAATGCACAATAATGATAAAGAAGAAGGAAGGACCGGGCAGGGATTCGAACCATTGACCTATGACCCTTCTTTTACGTCATTGCACAACTTTCAGACTATCATAATTCCAAACTCCCTGCCTCTCTCCACTTATCAGATTTCCAGAAATTTTACACCCATCTCGTTTTTTGCCCTTTTTAATTCCATAACTAAGAGTAATGCATTTCAAAATTCTCAAAGACTATCCGATCAATCCAAAACACATCTCTTCATCTCACGAATGCCACAGTTCGACTTGATTAAAGTCTTTACCCTTCCTTTCCCCAGCACAGAAAAAATAAACAAATATCACAAGTGCTCGGAGTTTTCCTCGTCTAGTATTTGAAGCCATATGAAAGTATTTAGAAATAACAATTGAGTAAATGACTAAAAGACAAAATGACCAACATTTTGCGGACTATTATCACTTGACTTTTCCCGCTAACGGCAATGGAATTCTTTTTGGGAATGAAAAAGCGTAAAAGCTTACAAAGAAACCACAGAAATAAAAATGATACAATAAACATAACAATTTGAAAAATATGTATACCTGGTCCACTAAGCATTGCTTTGATAGTTCCTGAAGTCAGTGCGTGTTCTCTTTTCACAATAAATTCGTAACCGTCACTTGAAATGAGCTTAACGAACATGGACTCAGGTCCCTCACATCCAGTGTATTGAGTTTTTTCTTCAGCTCCTCTTTCTTCACCAATACGTTGCTCGTCCGCCATTATTATATTTATTAGATTATGATCACTAAAAGTAAAATACACAAATCTTTTGAATCTCCAGTGATTTTTAATTTACAGAGTTTTTCCGACCCAACCAGAGGCTTTATAAGACCCCTCTTTTTATTGATTTTTGGTCTTCCATATTCAAGATAAAGGATCTTTGATTATACTGAAATTTTGGCGTTTTTCATAGTGCTTGCCCAATTTCTCAGTGAATGAATTACAAAAGAACTCCTTTTATACAAACTTCTGAAGGATGATATTAATAGAAGAATGCTCAGAAAACGTCCTACCGGACGCATTCAAAGGTCAACTAGCTTTAACCCTATTCCAGGCGGGCTTTTTTAACTTATGCAAAGGCGGGGGGGGGGGGGGGGGGGGCTTTTTGGCCCACCACCAGAACTTTTGCTAATATCTCAAGTTTGACATACATTAAACACTTGAAATTTGGCATGGTAATAGAGTTACAAAGTAGGAACCTAAACATTATCAAAGAACTCTACCAAGTAACTATGGTAAATGCTGACGTCAGCATATTTTATTCTACAAAAACTCCCACCCAATAATAATGTCAAAGCTACATAAAATGGTTTTTTGTTTCTCCTCATATGTAGCAGTATGAAATAAAAAATAAAAAATAATTGATCTCATTACAGTTTTGTTGCCTACTGGCAAAATGCTGAATTTTATATATATCAAACATAGGGAACGGGATCCTTTACCGGTCGATAATTTGAATAAAAAAAACGGAATTAATACCATACTAAAAAGATGCATTCTTATAGAAAAATTTAATCAAAGTTTAACATAAAAATAGACAGCGACTTTCTTAATATCTATATTTATATTGCAAGATCATGATCAAGAATAAAGTAAAAAATCTAAAAGCAAGCTATATGTACTAAAATATACATAAAATGCAGATTTTTAAGGGTTTTGGCACCCCATATCAGATTTGTTTCACAAGTTCGAAAATACATAGTGTTTATCAGGCTCTCAATCCCCCTAAGATTTGTCCCCCTAAACTCTCCCCTCCCCCTTGTGCTTGACAGTAAATACCTGAAGTACTATTTCTAAGATACCAACTTCCACCTCGCATACTATAATTTCTTCCCCACACCCTCACGCCAACATAACTAGACAAGACGAAAGGCTCTTTTTTATTATATAATGTAATGGATGGTCTTTTTTCTCTCAATTGTTTTGGTATAATGTATGTAAAGTAAATTGAGAGACAATAAAAGAAATAATGACTTCACTATATTTAATAACTGAATTACCACTACCTTAATGGTACTAATTTTCGCGGGTACTATTTTTTTCGAGTCGAAAAAAATTGCATTTTGCGAGTATTAATTTTCGCGAATGATCGTTTTTAAAATGTTTCACGGGTAATTATTTTCGCGAATCTCGTAATATCTAATATGTTTTCGTAATTTGTGCAAATCTTGGATATGAGAGTACAGATATTTGTTTATCTTGTAGAAACGCAAATGGATCGACATTAAATGCAAGCTTTTCTCGTCATGTCAATGAAGTTTCATGTTAGAAATTTTAGGGGAATAAGGTTATAAGTAAAAAATTGAGTAAAACCATTGGCTTGAATTTCTTCGCAGGTATTACTTTTCGGGAATGAGATATTTAAAAATATTTTTTTCCTGTTTGCGTCAATCAAATGCTGCTTCACTAGAACTATGGATCTATTGGGATAAAGTTAAGGTTCTAGTTACACTGTCACTGGACGAACAATCTGTTAGCGTCATTTTCACATGATCAACTCTTTGTAAGAACATTTACTTATTTCTCGTTTACTTCAATTTACTACTGTTCGTCTCAATCAAATGCTGTTTATCTCTATCAAATGCTGCTTTACTAGAACTGTGAACCTCTTGGGATAGAGTTAAGGTTCTAGTTACACTGTCACTTGACGTTCAATCTGTTTGCATGGTTTGCACGTGATCAGCTGCTTGTAAGAATATTTGTTTCTTTCAGAATTGTTGGACAATCAACCTGTTCTCGCTTTTGCTTGTGGTTTCCTTTAAGAATACTGATTGATTCCTTCCAACACTGCTGACCGATATGACAGACATGGAGTATGATAAACTTTTGCAATACGACGGCAACACTGAAACAGTAATTGCAAACCTGAAAAGGACGCGTGCAGGATCAATCACCCAAAGAATAAACCAAATTGACCAAATC
Source organism: Darlingtonia californica (assembly GCA_032270445.1). Taxonomy (NCBI): domain Eukaryota; kingdom Viridiplantae; phylum Streptophyta; class Magnoliopsida; order Ericales; family Sarraceniaceae; genus Darlingtonia; species Darlingtonia californica. The sequence continues at coordinate 2,022 of JAUBWS010100720.1, read as the reverse complement.
TTTGTCGATCATGGCAGTTGGAACGTGATTATTATCCCTCTTCAACAACATGCAACTTGTGGTGACAAAAGCTTTGCGCATCGATCAATCATCAAAAGACAATGGTGAAGAGACAGGAAATTGGGCTGAAGAACTGTCATTATAGGTCATTGACTGTAAATTGTGATTAGATGAATATCCAGATGCACGAAAGGACAACCCACCTTCCGAATTTACAGTGAGTTGGGTGCATAACCACCATTGCAACAAAGACCTTGAAAACTTCGAAAGTAACCCCCTACAGTTGTTTTCAAATTTGCAGACAGAGTATGAGCAGACCATGCTTCCAGAAGAAACCGAAATAAACAAATCAAGGAACAAGATGAACGCTGTTCCAATTGAAAAATAATTGCCATTTTGAAGGTACTAATCAAGTCGACTCTTGGATTGGCCAACTTGACGAAAGAAATCCACGTGCTTAAAAAGAAGCTAAAACAATGGAAGACTCCTTGGTAATCTGGTTTGGTCTGGTTACCTCGAATTCGAGTTCCATTCTTTAACAGATCCCCAAGAAACTACGTTGAGTTATGTTAAGCTTTCAAGACTTGGTGCACAATCAAGAATATACTTCAACAACTCGAAGGTGCATTTACCTCCATCAACACATCAAGGGAGAAGTGAAGAGGTCAATTGCTGGATTTTAAAACGACTATGCATGTTACGCCTAGGTACTGAAGAGAATCAAATTCATGTTTGGTCAACGATCACGAATTGCACAAGTTGTTTTGTCAAGTAACCCATGGAAAGCCAATCCAGAATCGAGACCCTGAAGGACTCTCCAAGTTTTACTATACAATCAGCTATTGCCTCGTAAAATTACGGCAACTATACTACTTATCAGACTTATACAGTACATATGTACTAAGACAAGCCTGCCGTAGACTACCACTGTTTTTGCATTCAAAATGGGCAAATTATTGCATTATCATATGGAGATGCAAACCAAATCTCACCCACCTTGAAAGCTGACTACAGGAGAGAATTTTGGCTTCAAAAGAATCCTACATACCTAGTACCTTCCAAAATCACTATCAACACGGCAGAAAACAGACGACAGAAAAGATCAAAGAAGTAGTGATGCAAGAGAAACTACTACCTTTGTAACGAGAAACATTGAATATCCAAAGTACAGAAACGTGGACAAACATGGACTCTTTGACAGGGACTTCCACCACAATTTTTTGCAGATTTTGGGGATGGTAGCACCTTATCTTTGACAAGATCTTTTTTCACAGTTTTTCGATTGCTTAGTTGGAATCATAGTTATTCATTATAAAATCCTTAAGTCATTAACAATCGAGATCGCTTCTGTATTAAGTAAGATAATTATCCTATCCTTAGAAACTGGGAAATACATAGATGCTTTAAAGGTATCTAAAGTCATTCCAATTTTTAAAAATAAGGGATCAACGACAGAGGTAGGTAATTACAGACCTACCTCTTTATTATCTAATATTGATAAGATATTTGAAAAACTTGTCCATTCAAGAATGATCAATTTCCTTGAAAACATAAAATCTATCTTTATTAGACAATTCGAATTTAGACATAAACATTTGACACTTCACGACCTAATCGCTGTCACGGAAAAAATAAAGAAGGACTTAGACGATGGAAAAATGGTTTTAGAGGTAAAGTCAAAGAATGGTTTCAATCATACCTCACAGGTAGAAATCAATTTACTAATGTACTGGAAAGTGAATCAAGGAGTCAAGAGATCAAGTATGGAGTCCCTCAGGGATCAGTACTTGGTCCTTTCTCTTCTTAATTTACATAAATGATATCCAAAATGCTCTTGTCTATAGTGAGGCATTTATTTTTGCGGATGATAAAAACGTTTAAAAATCTGGAAGTTCAAAGATTCGGGTGTCTGTGCACGTTTTCAAAATGTGTTCAACTCTCGTTGTGAAATCTGGGAAAGCAGCTGGACCATCTGGGATAGTGGTAGAGATGATCAGAGCAGCAGGTGATCGTAGTGTGGCT
>JAUBWS010100709.1:0-10783 GCA_032270445.1 Darlingtonia californica | reverse complement strand
AGACCAGAAAATGTCGATTGTTGTTGTGGTTCAAAGTCACCCCGTCAAATTCAAAGTCGCCCCCATCTACGGTAATTACATGCCACAGGGCCTATTGTAACTTATAGATACAGTCCACATAGTATGTGTAAATTTAGGAGACTGTTCCTGTTACAAAAATATGACTTTATCATATATCAGCTACATTAAGATATTGTTGCTGTTTTTTATCTATAATAGCAGGGTAAATTTTGTCCATTGAATGTTCATTGATGCTAACATTATTATCAGTCTTTAGTTTGCCTTTCATCTTTGTAACATGCCTTTCTAGTTCCTCCAAGCTTCTTTTGTAATTCGAACAAAGTTGCTCTTTCGAGGTTGACTGAAATTCTTTGATAATTGTTTGCAAGTTATCAATTTTTGTTTCATAATGAGCTGTCTGATCAATTATTCTTGCTTCATTTGCTTTTTGAAGATCGTTTAAAATCTTTTCATTTTTTGTCCTAAACTGATCAAAAGCTTCACTTTTCCTCCTATAAGACGCTTTGTAACTAGAAATTTGCTTCTCCAACTTATGAATGGCCTCCTTTAAACCATTGTTGCAGTCTTCGTAAAATTCAAGCTTTTTCTCTGTATCATTGTTTAAATTTTCATAAGCTATAATCATGGATTTCAATTTCATATATTCTCTTAACAGTTTCGAGGACTTTTTTTCGTTTAATTCGTTAATCTTTTCCAGTTCTTTTATTTTTACTTTCAGGTCATCTATTTTCAAACTTCTGCTTTCCAGAACACATAGTAACCAAAGAGCTCTGTCCCTCAGTTCTTTGTATGCAAACTTCAAAGTGTCGTTTTCATGACGTGAATCTTGTCTTTTATTACTGATGACATCTTCAATTTCAAGTATCTGTGATTCTATAAATTTTTCTGCCACTTGGGCCTTGTTTCTGTTGTCTTTCAGTTTCAGTTGTTCTTCCAATATAACTTTTGACTAGATCTTTGAGTAGAAATCGTTTGCCTGAAAGCTGGGTTTCTTAGAATCCAAATCTTCTTTGAATAGTAAATCATTTGTATTAAACTTTGGTTTAAATAATTCTGAGACCCAATGTAGATTGGCGGTAGTTTCTTCAACCGCCGCCATATTATTTGTTTACAATTTGCTATTCTCTTGCCTGACACTTTTACTTTTTCCCGTCCGAGAGACTAGCGCACGATGTACACATTAAACCATGCATCTGCCTCCTGCCAATATAGCCAATAAAACGTTGATATTTGGTTATGCTAGGTGAACAAAAATGGTACACTAGAAGTGACGCACCTGACGGATGCACACGTGACAAAGATATTGGTGTGAGACTTTCGGAGAAGTTATTTTTTTGCTTTTGTATTTTAACTATATGTATATTCTAAGTTTCATCAATTCACTTTAACTTTTTTCATTAATGTCGAGCCACTTATATAGCTCTGTAATCTGTATTCAAACGAATATAACAAAGTTTCTGATAGTGTAGTGATAATCACAGCCCTCGCAATTTATAAAAAGTGCCTCGGCAAAACTTTGCCGACGCAAATGACATAAATCGTCTCACTAGGCGATGGAAAAAAAAACTTTCTTTGTTATGTTTGTTTTGAAGAGTCTTTTTACATATGTTTTATTATTAGAAAAGATTGTGTACAGAATCAAATTTTTTTTCAGCACGTAAAAAAGTGCATCGGCAAATCGTTGCCGACGCAAATAAAAACTGCCTCGGCATTTGCGTCAGCAAACAGGAGCCAAAAACACCGCATTCATTTATCAAAAACAACATGTCTTCACTGCCGCCATATAAGACAGGACCCTGTGCAACGCCCCCTGAATAGTCCGGGGTCAGGATTTAATTCATCAAAATGCCCGCCCAATGTGTTGGTTCAAATATTTTGCTCTTGAAGCAGCTTACAAGTCAATTTTTATTATAAAAGTTTGTAAATTATTACTTGCTGTATTTTTCTTTATCTGTATTTTATTAGCTCAGAAAAGCATCATCCCTACCTACATTGGAAAGCCATATTTATCAATAATCACAATTAATATGTTAGGCCAGTTTCTTTTCATCCCACGAAATTCCACATGTCAAAATACCTTCGTGCAGTAACGCCAACTGTCACGCTAAACTCACGCATTTCAGTACCACCATATGCATATTCTTCCATACGCATCTCATGCATTTGGCTGCTTTTTAACCCTATTTTACCCGGGCTTTTTGGCCCCTGCAAAATCTGAGGAGGGGGGGGGGGGCACTTCATAAATCCTGATCTAAATAAGCTAGAGCAATGAAACTTGGCAGGAATATAGTTTGTTATAAAATCTACAACTTCATGAAATTTTGTTTTCCAAAATGGCTGTCATTATGCTGTGACGTCATCATATATGTTAAAAAATGCTGAAATTTAAGGATTTAAGGGTACTTTTTCGAAATAATGTTGCGGGAGATCTAATAAAGCTTTTTTAATTCTGTTTTGATTTTCTATAAGATAAAGGATTGAAATTTATATATATAACATATTTTCCAGTTGTTTTACAAAATAAAATATTTTTGGTGCAACATTGCCCTAGAAATGAACAAACACTTTAAAAAACGATGACATCATCAATTATGACGTCATTGTATTTGCTACCATTTTGATGATGTCATTTGAATTACTTTTGTGTCATCTAACTACAGTCCAAATTTGAAGTCAATACCATATATAATTAATAGTTCAAAAGTTATGGGCATTTGAAATTTGTAATTTTTATAAGAATTTTTTGAAAATTTCACTAAATTTACGAGAAAATGATCGATAACTTTTGAACGAAAAATGATTTTTGAGTTCTAATTTCCGATTCTGAAAGGTTATACGATGGGATTTCACATATTTTCCGGTTTTAAGCAAAAGTTCATAATTTTTGCCCAAAATTGCCCTCGAAACAGTCAAAAATGCTGTAAAATTGAAGACGTCATAACTAATGACGTCATCAATATGGTTATCATTTTGATGAATTCATTTGAAGCTATTTGGCCTTGTCTAACTTCAGTCCAAGTTTGAAGGTGTTATCATTATCAGTTAGATACTTATTGACAATTAAACTTTGCTTTTTTTATAAGCGCTTTTTCCTACCTCAATTCAAAATGGTTGCCATAATAACGCCTCAGGGCAAAAACCGGCAGCCCCCCCCCTCGGGTCAAATAGGGTTAATGGAGCGGGGAATTTCCCTAATTTTTATTGGAAAAACCCGGGAACATGCAAATTTGTATTGGAAAAAGCCCAAGCCCCCCCCCCCCATAAATCTTAAATCCTTAAGGCCCCTTTCTAAAAATGCTTCTTTAAAGTCAACCCCCCCCCCCCCCTTTTAGAAAATGGGTGGGGGCCACTATGTAAAAGCTTCCAACTTTCACATTTGACCAAATATCTCTTTAGTAGTTCATAATTTAAACTTAGAAACAGTGTAATGTTTCAAATTTGAGCATTAAGTTTTGTATGAACAAATGCGTTTGGCTTGAACAAGATGTACATGTAAGTAGAAATGGAATATCAGCTTATTTGGTTAAAGGAAAAAATCAAAGTTGAGACGTAATTCTGGTGCATCATGGCAGGCAATACTTGATAGAAAATGGAAAAGACTCTACTTTGAGGAAAATTTGGGTGTATATCTTTGACATTCTTTTATATTTTTAAAAGTGCTTACATGTAGTTACTTTTCTCGAGACAAAATTGGAACTGATTATGGTCAGGTATCAAACATTTGATAACATTAAGGTTGAGTTTTATCTTTTGTTACATTGCTTTTTCTTATGAAAGATAAATACTAAGCATTTAGAGTAAGGCTTAGTATTGTGCTCAAGCTTTGATTATTCATGTAAATCTTCATTTTTTTTAAAGCTTTCAAAAATCCATAACTTTCCCATTTGGTCTATCAGAACAGAGTGTTTCTAAATTGCTAATATTTTGTCAATATATAAAGATTTAAGATAATAAAATGACACATTTTGAAGTCTGTTTTTATATATATATAACTTCTTTCCCAGGTTTGCCCTAAATTTTAGATAAAAATGGAAAGTGCTTTAAGCACTTTTCCCGAATAGCAAACTTTACCAATTTATTCTACCTTAAGTGGTTTAATTTTCGCGTGGATTAATTTTCACGAATTTCGCGAGTTTTTGCCTTTTTCGCGAAATTAAATCCACGCTAAATGTGAAAAAATCGGCCATTCGCGAAATTAAATCCACGCGAAATGCATTTTTAAAAGCAGCCTAAAACGCTCAAATTTGGAGTTGTTGACTGGAAAAAGCTACTTTGGACAATTAAAGTAACGCTACCCAATACGGGTTCACTTTTAGAAAAAAGATGTTTTAAGTATTGTCGTTTTAAAGATGTCGTTTGAACAGATGTATAATCACTTAAATACTTTGAAGAGAGGAACTTTCGCGGAAGAAACTTTTGTGGATGACCGAATTACAAGCCTAAATCTCATAGCATTTTTAAACCAATAACTAAAAAATTATATAGGTAAAAATAAATCGGGAAAAGTAGCGTCGAGAAAAACATTTTGTGAAAAAATATATTTATTATCTTTTTTCCGTAAATGTTTTCCAATGACAATTTGCTTTGATCTCGTGAAAATAAGTCCACGCGAAATCGTTTGAATGTGGCGATTCGCGAAATTAAATCCACGTGAAAATTAATCCACTTAAGGTAGTCCTATGTGTTCATTCAATTTTTGCTTCTTCTGTTCATTTATGTTCTATCCAGACCTATTGCTTTGAAAAAATCATCATCTTACAGGCTCTTAATCCCTTTTTCTTTGATTTTGAAGATTTAGCAATATTTTAGACCATCATATTCAGAGGTCAAAATACTAATAAAACTGACTTAGGAGGAGCGGAGGAGCGGAGGAGAGCCTCCCATTTTACTTAAAAAGTCTTACTTAAGCACGAGGCAACATAATTTAACAAAAAACTCAATCAGCACATCAGTTTTGATTGAGTTTTAAGAAGTCTTGAAATTTACTTTAATATATACCACCTTTTTTGAGATTTTTAATATTCTTGTTCAAAAGCCCCAACAGATAAAACCTTAACTACAAAGTTTGACAAATGAAGGAAAACCCGAAATCATGCAAAGGGGGGTATTGACTATCCTTAGCATTAGGCAACATTATTTTAACAAAAAACATCAGTTTTGATTGAGTTTTAAGGTTTCGGGATGCTGTCGATCTTTGATTTAAATCACGGTAAAATCTTTAAATTTGTCTTTAAACTTGCTAAAATTCAAAAAAAAAGTGACTCAAGTCTGATTTGAACCAACAAACATATGTTCACAAGCCCAGCTCGTTAACCGCAAGACCACAGCGCCGTTACAAGGGATGTGATTTTAATGCAATGTGGAGAGTCTGTACATTGAGCTTCGAGTATTGAAACTTTATTTCAAAGTTTCAAAACTTCAACATCGTTTTAAATGAGAATTCGTTTTAAATGAGAATCTTATTTCATAAGAGATAACGTTGAACATAGAAACCGAAATAAACTATGGATGTATCTAACACCTATAAGCAACTAAACACTGGTATCTCAAAAATAATGATTAGCTTTATCATGGGTGTGGTAATTTGAAAGCCATGTTTCGTACGGTTTTTGGTCCAAATTTTGATCGTGGGGTTGGTTGCACATACCATAGTATCAGCTTCAAAGGAAAAAAAATTAAGTTTTTTTCGCTGAAAAAAGAAGAAAAGAGAAGAAATGAATGGATAAAAAGAATACACACAAAAACAGTGGATCCGTAACCAAAGGAAGTTGTATTATGCAAAGAACATTTCGGCAGAACAGTTTGCTTAAAAAGAGTAATATTTAAGAAAATCTAGGGTGGAGCTACCAAGGGCGGCACTTTTTTGAAAATTTTACTTGTTTTACTGACTAAAATTGAATTACCTTATTTTAAGGAAAAATGTTTGTTCAGTGAAAATTGCGCTTCACTAGACAATTATTTTGTCACTTTCCTGACCAAGCTTTCCTGCGTTGGATTGAATAAGGGTTGTATTCTAGTGATATTCAATGCTCATTCATTTATAGTGCGGTGCTTACTTAAGGATTCATTGAGGGTGGGTAGTCATATATAAAGAGAAATTCCTGCTCAAGAAGGTGCAGTGATGGTTGAAGAATGGGCCATAGCCCTGGGTCTTGTGTCGACTGCACCATGTTTGGGCATCACACTTCAAAGCCAAGAACTAGAAGTCAAACCGTTTGTAATTTTTTATTAGACAGCATAGTTGACAAAACAGCAAAAATTACATGTTGCATTCAATTTTCCTTTGTTGCAGGGAGGTTTTTTCTATTTTAAAGCAGGTTTTATACTGAGTGTTTGCAGTAAAACAGCCAAGCATCTTAGTATATTACGTCATCTTAGTATACTACGGTTGGACAGAACTGCTTTACATTTTTTAGTCCACCATTCGCTGCCGTTCATTATTGATTATAACAACAAAAAAGGAAGATAACCTGAGATTCAGGTTATAAGTCACTAGAAGTACTTCCTGCTAGTTACAAGTCACTTGAAGTCTTAGTGAAGTATTCCGCAAGCTATAACTCGCGGGAAGTGTTTTTGGCAATGTTATAAGCTCCAGTCTGGAAATAGTGCACTACACGCCAAATATATTCGATGCATATGCCTATGCGCAGTGCAGCCGGAGGCCTGTCGCACAGGCAGACAGAATATGCCTTTTGCGTGGGAACAGGAGATTTTCAGGAATTGGCGCACAGGTCAGATTATTTGAAACAGGAAAATTGCAGGAGTTGGCGCATACAGAAACGTTGAATCAATATTCAGCATGGATTCCACACCGGTATAAGTCACGGGAAGTGTTTCTCTCAGGTTATAATAAGTTGGGGGAAGTGTATCCCGCGAGTTAAGGGTGACTTGCACCAATTTAATGGTTACGTATGGGACAATTTTTGAATTGTCTTCTGATGTGTTTCTCAATGACCTTTTCAAACAACTTCATGGAATGCTCCAGGAGCTTCAAACCACGAAAATTTCCTCGTTCAACAGCATCACCTTTGCCCTTGTATAGGTTTATGATGATACTCTTTTCCCAATCTTCTTTTCTTTCAGAATTTGGTTAAAAAGAGTTGATAGCATTGCAAGACCAGTTTCACCTGACGCTTTCAACATTTCAGTAACAACACCTGATATTCCACCAGCTTTCTTGTTCGACATCGTTCTCAGGGCTTTTCGGATCTCGTCACAGGTTATTTCAGGTGCAGGCCCAGACTTGGCTTGTCCCATATTGAGGTGATCGCTGTCCCAGGGAAATTCTACATTCAACAATCTCTGGTAATGCTCTTCCCATGCTCGAAGCTTGTCACTATCACTGAAGACTAAGCCACCCTTATCATTTTTGATGCAGGTATCACCAATTATGTCTTTTTTCTGCCCTTTTAGTTGTTTGGCAATACGGAAGATGTTACGGTTAGCACCTCTAGTGGAGGCATTGCCAAATTCAGCCTTTGCAGCGTCAGTTTTGGCGATGTAAACAGCTCTTTTTGCCTTTCTCTTGGCTGTGATGTACTCTTCCTTTTTGCATCGACCATTCTTCCAGTCTTTCTAAACCTTCCTCTTCTTTTTAATGGTTCTATCAACTTCAGAGTTCCACCACCATGTTTCTTTGCGGTGTGTACGGCCAGTTGACCATCCACATGTCATCTCAGAACTTTCCAGCAGCAGCTGCTTCAGTCTGTTCCACGAACTTTCAACGTTGTCAGGGAGAGGGTCGATTGCTTGTTCACTCAGGATATCAGCAAAGGTTGTACGTAAAGCTTGATCTTCAAGCTTCCAGACTTTGAGCTTTGGTGTGTGAGGTTTCTTTTTGGGCTTGGTAAAACTAATATTCAGATCACATACTACCAGTTAATGTTGCATGAAAACTTCTTCACCAGGAATGACTTTAACATCTTTGACCAGATTCCTGTCTCGATATTTTGTTAAAATATAATCAATCTGGGTGCTGATACCACCAGAGCAATCAAAACCAGAGGCGCACTGTACAATACCTGTGTCAGATCGGTTTTGCTGTACGGTAGTGAAACCTGGCCTGTGAAAACGGAAGACGATAAACAGAACGGAAATGACCATGATACGTTGGATTTGTGGTACGAAGCTGAAAAAGCGAAGGTCCAATACTGAACTACGTAACCTCTTAGGCCTGCAATCCATCAAGGAAGAGATGCAGAAACGGCGACTTAAATGGTTTGGCCATGTGGAGAGGCGTGACAATGACTGGCTTCGAAAGATACAGGAGCTTCCTGTAGCCGGTACAAGAAGAAAAGGTCGACCACTGAAAAGATGGGTCGATATAATTGAAAAAGATTTGCAAGAGAAGAACATCGATCGCAGACTTGCGCAAGATCGCGTCAGGTGGAAGAAGATCTTGTTAAGAAGAAAAAACAGTCAAACCCATGCAAGCATGGACTAATCAATGACTATAAAGATGATGATGATGATGATGATGATGATGATGGTGAAACGTTTTGTTCTTTTAAGTTCCAAATGTATGTGGATAATGAGGTACTGTTTTTGTACTTCACGTTGTTAAATGACGTCTTATGGTTACTAAAGTGCTGTTTAAAGTCCAATGTACACTTTTTTTGGTTGGTTTTGGGCGGTGACTTCGCATTTATAGATAACAGACGAAGTACGGCAATTTCCTTGTAATGGACAATTTTCCTTGCAGTTGCATGGTGTTATCTCCGGTGTATCTACTGATGACACTTTTTTGTTGTGCGAACTGATTATTGAACCAATATTTTGAGTGCAGCTGTAGCTAACTTTAATATTGTTTCTATTGCAGATTTTGTGCAAGTTGTTATCTTTGGTAAAGTGTTTGTCAACAAGTTTCAAAAACAATTTTGCAATTGTAGATACACTTTTATTGAATGGTGGATTAAACCATATGACATTCCGTTTCCTGTCTCTAGTTTTTCCCTTTCGTGTTTGTTTATTGAACTTTAGACTCGAATTGTACACACTGTTGCGGAGAGCTTCTTCATATTCACCTTTAGCCTGGTTAAAAACGGTTTCGTTGGAGGAATTATTTGACAGTCTGTTGTTAATTGACGTCGGGAGCTGTTTCAGGATGTTAGCTGGGTGGTTTGAGGAGGTGTGTACGTATTTCAGTCGATCGTTTGGTTTTTTGTACGGTTTGAAAGAATCGGAAGTCAGGTCGAAGGTGATGTCAAGAAAATCCACGGTTTTTAAGTTGGCATCAATTTCAATTTCAAATCCAATATCTTTGAATATTTTAATGACCTCTTTTCGCTTGATGTCAGCTGTTCTTTTTGTGACGTTTCGGAGCACCATTAAGCCATCATCTCGATACAAGCCCACGTTTTCCTTATCAACGATTGAAGACAGGTGACGTAGAATAAATATACCTACAAGTTCACATATTTCGGCACCGTCAAAACTTCCCATCGTTACATCAAAGCAATCATGCGTATCCTTTTTCTTCCAAGCTTCGTCATTGAAGAACAAGAGTGACTTTCGGCAATGGAGAATAGTTCTCATCTCTATCAGTGATGTTAGCATGCTGCTTGGCAAAAGACAGGGCGTTGTTGAGTATGTTCTTGGTTATTGACGGATAGAATTCTTTTATATCCATCTGAGTGAAGCTGCAAAACTTTTTGTTTTTGATAGAAGAAAACCAATTTATTACTTCGTCGGTGTTTTTCCATTGGTTCACCTTCAGTTTCTTTCGAAGATCCGAGTTGACACGGTCTAGGATTTGGCTTATCACACCGATCTCACTTTTGCACGGATTGATGAGACGACACGGGTGCTTCTGGTGGAAGTTGTCTTTGTGATCTTTCAAGGTAATGAAAGCTTGTGATTTGGCGAGTGATTCAGCGCGATTTTCAACGTTGTAGGATGAGGCGATACTTTTAGCTTCGGAGTTGATTGCTGCTTCTAGTAAAGTTGGTGCTTTTTGATAGGTTTTAGTGACGTTATTCTTTAACAGATTTTTGTGGTGTTCTGATGAGTTGAAATATATGATATGAAGTTATCAATAATATCCATATTTAAATTCTCTTTAGAAAAGGTATTGTTAGAAAAAAGGTTCAAATAGAATTCTAGAAGAAATGGTTTAATATGGATATGATGGATTAAGCAGAAAGAAATTGAAAGCACACAAGTCATAAAGTACAAAAATAACTAAGTAAGTAGCCTACTGCTGACTAAACTCAAATAAGCATTCTTACCTAATGTAATCAATTGATAATTGTTAATAATTTTTTTTTTTACTTTTATTCTATTAACCTGCAAAAATAGAGGGAAACATCACTTTTTGATAAGTTGTTTATTTACTTCATTATTGTCTTCAGAAACTGTTATTTTCTTACAATACATTTAAATACTTCCTAGAGAACGACACTATATACCATCATACCAAGTTTGAAGTTGGTAGCCGTTATGATTCTTGAGTTAACCCTTTTTATTAGAATATAGACCAGTCTGTAAATTATCAACCAATCACGTGATCAGAATAAAAATTGAATCACTCGGCTTCTTTTGTCATGGTCCAGGCCTCTCATTAAAGAAAAACGTGGCTACGCTATGAATCGCGTCGGTGAATAAAGTTACTTACGCGATCACGTAGCGCATTTTTCTACCTTCAGAACTCACACACCCAAAATTTGCTAGCTACTATCAAGAAAAGGGTTAACACGTTCACTGCCAACTACGAGTATACTCGTAGTTTGAGGGTCAAAATACCGAACCAACTTCAAACAGCCAT
>JAUBWS010100665.1:0-10785 GCA_032270445.1 Darlingtonia californica | reverse complement strand
ATTCTACAATATTGGTAGATTTAAGCTTTTTTACAAATCTACGTATATAGTAGATTTAAGTGTGATAATGGCCTGGTGTTGATTAAAAAAACTCGCGTGGTCAGCATAACATTTAAAGATCTCGTTTATAGCTAGTTGTTGTTTTGTTGAACCAGCTTTAATTACAACCAGAAAGTGTGCAATGTTATGTGGAAGCGGAAAGTTTTTCAACCACTATTCGAAAGAGATTTACGTAATTTGATGAAATACGTCTTTTTTTATATTGAAATAGCCTGTTCTTCGTTATTTGAATTTTGCTGATTACATAAGGAAAATCTTTAGTTGCAAAAAGCGTTATCAAGGAAGCCTATACATTTTTTTGTCCTTCGTGAATGAAGAGCTAAATGCGATCTGTATCCACTCAGAGAATGAAACTGAAGTACAGTACACTCTCAATAAAGGGGCAACCCAAGTTACTAAGTGAAATTATAATGAATGAATAAAAATGCCCCACTTTAGCGGCTGTCCCAGTTACCCGAAGTGTTTCCTTTGAGTTATGATCTGAGTGGACCGAAATAAGCAGTCCCGCTTAGCAAATATTACTACAAGTGATTTGTATGAAGTAAATTATCGTTAAAATTACTAATGTAAACATCATGCTTGCATCAAGATCATTTCACGCGACACTCAGTGTTATAATAAACTTAATAAACTAGGCTTACAGGGCCTTTATCTGGTCTGTACAATACACGCTGGTCACCTGACCTAAATTTTTCATACATGAATTGACTCTGCCTAGTACTAGATGAGTATTGTCCAAATTTCATAGAATTTGATTTATGATGGGTTTATGAAATATTTAGCAATAGAGGTAAAATACAGACCGGTCTGTAAAATACCAACCAGACAGGTGGCCGACTGGTAATTTTTCAGATCGTTTAATTTCATATTCAACTGTCACTGGTCAAAATTTCAAATCATGTTGATGTCGAGAAATTAATATGTTTTCAAATCAGGAATGGTTTTCAATTAGCAACATGCACACCTATTGTGTGTTAACACAACATAAAAATAAAACTTAAAGATGGTATTTATAAAAAATTTTGCATAAAAATTTGCACCTCATTAGATTGTTCTTTTAGCAAATTGGAGCATGTGTTCTCTTCAAATTGCTCAAATATTCCAAAACTCTGTCGTAATTATTGCGAATGTGAAAAATGACATTGTCGGGTTTTTTGTGGTGAAATGTTTTAATAACTTATGGAAGAAGAAGACTAGGTTACCAATTTTGGGGGCAAATTTTATGACATGCCAAGTTTATGATAAGTCACTAAGAATAATCTTACATTCATAATTAAAGATACTTTTATGTTATGTTCGATTACAAACAGTGTCCTATATGATGTTTTTGATGTTGCAATATGAAATATTGCGATATAAACCCTCGTTTTGTGCTAAAATTTGGCTTTCAATGTCTTCTGCGGCATTAGATATTGCGATTTGGGGGAAATGCCGCGATCATTTTTCTTCGCGCTTAATTGTACCCAATAAGGTGTTGAAATTTCGTGTTAAGGGGTACTGCGATGATACATAATCTTTTGATATATTATAGGGCTTGAAATTCTGTTCACAGCAAATTTTACAGATTTTCAATATCATTTCCTGTTCATGTGTTATCTTGTTTCAAAGTTTTTATCGATCCGTTTTTGGAGAAATACGTTCCTTATAGGGAAGATATTGTATGCACTTTAACTTTCCATATAAGGAAGTTTTAACCAGTTCGTCTAAAATCAAAAAAAAGTCACATTTCTCTTAAACGAAAGAAGATTTTTGAATTTGTAATAATACTTCTAAAACAACTTTTTGAGCTCTAAAACATATCAAAAAAGTAATTTTTAATCACAGAACTCTTTTATGTAAACTTTTAAATAAATTTTCATGTTTTTTTTTGTCCCTTGATATCAAATCAAGAAAAATTTACTTTTGTTTCAAATTTTGACATTTGGATAACTTTTAGTTTGCCCTTGTGATCAACATATTGGTTCTGACGACGCCAAAAATCGATTGCGCAATTGAATCGCGCGAGAGAAAGGTCTGTTATTTGTAAGAACAGAACAGAACACACAAGAGACAAGTTTTAAAAATCCATGTTAAGTATACTCAACATCGGCAGTTAAAGGGTTAAATTTCGGTTTCAAATATGGTTACCTGGGCATCAATAATTAAAATCTCATGGAATTCCAGCAAACTCCCCAATCACGATTAAATGAATACCTTATTCGGATTAATTTTGGCGCGGATTAAATTTGGCGCAAAATGGCAAAAATCGCCAAATTTTACCTTTTTTCGTCTGCGCCAAATTGAATCCGCGCCAAATTAATCTATTTTTCGACTGTGTCAAATTAAATCCAAATTTTGTTTTTGTTTTTCGAGCGGCTAAATATCAGAAAAAAATAGCAATTGGTTGAAACGTTGAAGAAAAACAATTTTATTCAATGTCTCATGATATTCATCTCGTTTGAAAATTACAAAAACACCACATGGAAGAACGAACTACGATCCAAAATTCAGTCAATAGTTATAACACTTGTGCTCTTTGATGATATAATCTTCGATGAAGATGATTAGATAAACAAGACTTTTACTAACCAAATGTGTTGTACAATATACCTAGGTCATCTGCGCCAAATTAAATCCGCGCCAAAATTAATCCAAATAAGGTAACTATCGATGTCAGTTTATTGTGTCCAGAGAAAGTGAATTGGGCAATTTATTGAAAAATGAGAACAACGATCAATCATCAGGTGATTGAAGTCCTTTATAAACATAAATAAACACATTATGGTATGTGACAATTTTTCCTACCTAGTGTCAACCTCGACCTCAACTGGTTTATTCTATATACGTCTTGTTTTCACCATTGGTTTGTTGTTGCCTTCCATGATATAATCTGTACGCTGAATTTAGAAGATATCAAGAAAAAATGTTGGTTTTTACTTCTTTACATTTTTGCTTTGTTTTATGGTATTCTAATTCGGCTTTGACTACTGTGAGGAAAGAATATTAAATTACTTATTAGTCGTTTTATTTTGGTTAAGGTTTTCTTTGAACATCACAGTTTTTTGTTTAAATTTGTCTTCGAAAAATACAAAGAAAGTTTTTTAATTTCTTTCCCGGTTAAGTTATCTTTTAAAGCACCAGAAAAAAAACTGTTAGTTTTCTTTATTTTGTAGAATTTTTGTTCGATGTTTAGTTCATGTTTTAAACATAAAAAAGTCTTAATGTTTCTTCTCTTGACCTTTTGATGCCTGACTTTAAAAAAATGTTAGTTTATTTCTTTGCTCAGTATTTCAACTAGATTTTGAAATGTTTTAAATTTTTAAAAACATTTTCTTTGAAATTTCTGTTATAGGACGATCGAGGAATTACCTGCAACGTTTATCTCAGGTTACCATGACGAAGAGAAATGCAAAAATATGGATTATAAAGAACTGGGCAACACTGGCATGAAAGTATCTCGGCTTGGAATTGGTAAATTACTTGAATCTAATATAGTTGGATTTCTACAACTTAAAGAGCTCAAGGCAAAATAGATATAGGGAGGGGGGAGAGTCCTTTACCTATGGATCATATGGGTCTGTAAGGGTATAATTTTTCACCAGTCCGAGTCCCGCTAGTGGTCACAAAATAACAAAACTTTGAGTTCAGTTGCGATTTTAGAAAATTTTAGGAAACCTTTATTCCATGGACCTGTTTATAAAATTGCTACGTTTTTATACATTTCAATGTCTTCTTCATAAGTGCATTCTTCAGTCTAGATATAATTAAATTAGACAAGACAAAAACTTTGACCTTAAATAAATATCCCAGAAAACTTTTTCCACATTGAATTAATCTAGAAATTTAATGGTTTCTGATTATATCAATATGTAAATGTATCATTCACCAAGAGTGCTCGATAGTGAAAACTACAGTAGAGCTCAATTAGTAAGTTACGAGAAAAATAATCAGACTTTGCTTAGGACTCTGAGTTTCATCTTACATAGAATCATCAGCTTTGGTTTCTGGTTTCTAATTAGAAAATATTCTAATTAAAAAAAACAGTGTTTTCGTGTATCAAAAGTCGTCAATAAATGTCATGATATTGCCACGAGACTACCAACGGAAATGCTTAACAACGCTTGTTTAATTGACGCAACCTTATTTTTCTGCACATAATATTAATAATAGTAATAATAACGGTATATTTCAGCGTATCCAATTGAGTAAATACATTGGCTCTTCATCTGAAAATGTATGCAATAATAATTATAATAATATAATATAATAATAACATTCCCCGTGGTAAAATGATAAAACTTTCGGTGCTCATGTTACACTAAAACACTGTTTTTTCAAACCTCATGTAACTTCTTAGGTTGTTCGGCTTTTGGTGGTTGTTTTGGTACCGCAGACGAAGCAGAATGCTATGACATCTTAGTAGATATGATCAAATCTGGTGTTAATTATATGGATACAGCACCTTGGTATGGGAATTCAGAAGAAGTTCTTGGTCGGGTATGTCGTACATGAATACATTGGTTATGGATATCTACTGATGATCAAATGCTTTGAATTTTTATTGCGTGTATTTATAGAATACAGTAGACTCTCTATAACTCGACTCTCCACAACTCGAACGATTTTTTGTTCCCTTGAGCGTTCGAGTTACAGAGAGTCTATCTACTGTACTGTAGTTTGCGAGGAGCATGCAGCTCAAATTGCTAAAAATACGAATAGTAGTACGTTTCTTTTTTAATTACATAGGGTAAGAGGCCATCCAATACAGACTTCTCGAGAAGAATTTTTGGTCAAAATCTCAATTAGCTGCGATCATTATTTAGTATTTTTTGCATTTTTATGGCCATATGACTCATCCTCAAATGAAAGGCAAGGGTTAAGAACATTTGAAGGCGTTCTTGCTGTTGAGTAATTAACCCTTAACCCTATTCCGGTTAAGCTTCTTGATGGACGTTGAACGGCTAAAAATTTGACTTGAAATAAATATTCCAGAAAACCTTGTCCGCATAAATAGCTTAGTCTTAACTTTTGATAGGATCAAGAAACAAAGCTCATGTTTGGCACAAAAATTGTACTCTATGTCTACCTTAAGGGCAATAATTTTCGCGGTCATAAATTTTCGGCGCGGAATTAATTTTCGCGATTTTTGCCCTAAATCGTGAAATCAGATTCCGCGAAACATCTTAAAAATGGCAAAATCGCGATAATTTATTCCGCGAAATGCGAATGTTTTTCTTTTATGTTATTATATGTCAAAAACGTTGACCTTTTAACTTGAGAATGTGGTATTTACTTTTCCCTTTGACATTTTAATTTTGCCGATCGCGAAATTAAATACCACGAAGTTCACACTAAATTGTCCAATCGCGAAAATAAATTCCGCGAAAATTTATGCCCTTAAGGTAGTTTATGAAAATATTTATAAAAAAATTACAATATTCAGCACATTTTTGATGACGTCAACAATTTAATGATTTTTTTTTTTTTTGCAGAAATAGATTCAAAATTCAACGAGTCATAACATTCTGAAGAAAGCTTCAAAATGAATGAATTAACCTTCAACATAAAAGATAACAAAATGTATTTTATGGTTTCTGAGAACTCAGCTGTTGAATCTCCAGCATAACGGCAGAAAAAATATTGCACATTTAAAAAAAAATCTTTTAACGTCATAATGACGTTATTTTTTAGGAATGACGAATAAATTTGGCAATTCTGTAAAAAAAATCTAAAATACTTTGTAAAATACTCATTCTGGCAAAATTTTGTCAACTAACTCTGTATATCAAAAGTACAGCAAAATCAATTTTCAGTGATTTTGGCCTGAAAGTGCTTAGCAACAACAATCCATAACTCTTGATATGGTGGTCAAATCCCTTAAAATTTTCACAGAATAGGGGGAGGGGGTACAACCCCACCCCTTAATCGGAATAGGGTTAATGATGATAAAATCGAATAAGAATTTTACCAAGGGGGAGGGGGTACAACAACAACTCCCACCCCCACCCCTTCATTGAAATATGGTTAATGATGATAAAATCGAATAAGAATTTTACTAACATGCATATGTGTTTCTTTGATACAGGGTTTGAAACAGAAGAATATTCCAAGAGAATCTTACTATGTCGCAACTAAAGTACGTTTAATATTACTCGTAATGTTATTAAGTTGTTTTAACGATTTTCCTTACATTAGTAACGAATAGTTGATCGACAGTGAAAGTTGGTTGAAACGTAAAAGACTACAATATTTTATTTTTTGATGACGTAGACTAGTTGTTTATTCAAGATGGTGTATCTGAGTTTTACGTTTTCTATTAGTCTCACATTAAAAACAAGATTTCTTTTGATAAATTATCGTCCATAGAGAAAAAGGTTATATCAGTCTTCAGTTTTAAGTTTTGCGCTCAATTAAAAACCAAACTTGAGTTGATTTGGGGAACGTCTATTCCTACCCTTTGACATGAGTGTTCTTTTGATTCGGTTTGTCTTGATAAACAATCGTGTATGCATGGTCTATACATGCACTGTTTTCTCTGGTCTCAAAAAAATAGCTAAGTTCAATTATTTAAATGGAAGATATTTTCCCGGTTGATAAGCTCAAAATCGGCAAGTTTTGCGATATTTATTCTGCGATTGTCTTGAATCGGGAAATTTGTATATATAGAAACAGGTTTTCTTAGTTACAGCAGACTCCACGGAGAATAAGAATTTACTTCACATAGTCCAAAATTTCGAACAACTGAAAATCCACTTTAAAGTGACATTTTTGAAATTGCTACCAATTTTTTACAGAACAAGGGTATAAAAAAAAAGTATACCTTTTGAATCAGATGTTGCGTTTGTAAAATAAAAAAATCTTTAAAACGTTTTGAAACTTGTCTACTACAACTCACTGAGAATTGTAAGTTGATGAATACATTACAAGAATTGATTTGCAATTTGCAATTTGTAGATGTCGAATAAATTAAATCGCTATTTCTGTTTCTGTTAATTCTTAATAAGTCAGAAATTTCGAATAAGTGACGGGTTTTTCGTCTAGGGGAACAAAAATCTCTTCGAATATCCGAAATTTCGGATAAGTGCAGGTTCATATAACTGAGGGATATTTGCATGAGTTTGCTAAGGAAAATCCTAAGAAAATGAGAATCGCTTCGAATAAGCGGGAAATTCGAATAAGTGCAGGCTCGAAAGATTGGGGGATACTGTATGCACCACAAGTCATCGTGGTGCTGATATGATAGGCCTTATCGCAAATGTATATTCAGAACATGTACTATAGGCAGCTGATGAGCTCCAAACGAAGCGAAACGCATCCTTTTCTGACCAGGTCGGATCTTCTGGCTTCTATTAAAACATTTTAAGACAGAAAGTTATTTCTTCATCGCATATAATAAGATCCTTTCAGGTGTCCTGCCGGTCCCAAGCCAGGATAAAGACGGAGGGTTCTATAGGAAACTTGATCACCTCCTCACTTTAACATGATTCTTTATTCGGCTGCAGTTTTTTTGAATTAACCCTTAGATTCCATAGGACGCGCTGCTTCCAAATTTAACCAAATACTACTTTGTCTTTCCTATACCTTCTGAACGATTCAGAATTGACCGAAACAACCAGGAACTTTGTTAAAGAGCTTTCTTTTGGTACCAAAATTAGCAAGCTTATCTCAATCGACTATCCAGAAATTCAGGTTGAAAACTTGAAAAGTGTTAAAAAAATCTTTCACTTTTTCAAAAAACACAGTGGGGCCAAAGGGTTGGCAAGAACAATTTGTATTTAATTGTCTTGTATATACCGTGTATTTTGTTATTGATTTTTAGGTTGGCAGATACGATCCCGACGTGCGTAAAAGGTTCGATTTCAGTGCTGCCCGCGTTAAGCGAAGCATCGATGAAAGTTTAGAAAAACTAGGAGTAGATTATATCGATGTTATTCAAATTCACGACATGGAGTTTGCACCTTCAATCGATATTCTTCTGAATGAAACACTACCTACCTTACAAAAGGTATGAAAAAAGTTTCATTTTCTCAATAGCCTTATATAGGTGAAGAAATGTTTAACCGTTGAATCTTTGACCAGACCGATAATATTTAGTTCTTATTTTTCATAGGCAAGGGAAGATGGCAAGATCCGGTTTATTGGGATAACAGGCTATCCGTTGAACATTTTGAAAGAAGTTTTGGAGAGAAGTACAGTAAAGATTGATACAATCCTATCATATTGTCATTATTCTTTGAATGATTCATCTCTGACAGAATACTTGCCATATTTTAAGGTGACGTTTATTTCAATTTTTGTACGGTATCGTCTCGTTCCTTATCGTTTTCTATGACAACAAAGTATAACGTCGTGTTTTAAAATTACGATTTGGTTTCAGTAATCATCTCTTGGACCTCTTCGTCATGGAAAATTTCATGAAAAAGAAAGTAGGCGGGACTGTACAAAAGATAAATTCTAGGAATGTCTATTTGTATACTCTGTTCTTAGGTCAGTTCCGGTGTCGCGGTAAAATAGGACCCGTGAAATTATGACTCTTGAGTCTAGTTTTCCCGGGAAATAAGAACCTTTCGAGTTTAAATTTACCAGGAAATTAAGAGTGGAAAATTAAATTAAGACTCCAATTATCTTTTGAAATCGAAAGATCATTTCGCTGCTAGTCATAATTTCCCAGGGAACTAGGACTCTATAGAACACCCAAAAATTTCGGCGGAACAATTTCCAATAGCGAGAATGTTGTAAGGGATATCTTTTCGAATTTAAACCATTTCGAGATTAAACGTTAAACGTTTGATAACAAAAATCATATAGCATAGTAGGGCAATGGAATGTTGCTTTTCTTTAACAAAGGACGAATGAATCGCACACGGTATTTCGTATTCAACGAAATTCAATTTTCTTTCATAAAAATTTGAACAAATGTAATTCTAAGGAATATACTAAAATATATACTAAAATTCTAAACATATGACAAGAATATATAAAATGAAATCAAGTCATGTTACTACAGAACCTTTATTGGATAAAGTCAATTGCAAGTCAACGATTTGGTTAAGAATGATAGACACTTGTTTGGAATTTTTGGAAAAAAGTTCAATAAATCTGTAATCATAAGGAAAAGAAATGTAATCATTACGAAACAACTAATTGAACTAAATTAAGCCTTAAATCAAATTATAAAATGAAAAATCTATTTTTGAATCAAAACACGAAAAAGATATAATTGAACGTCTTTCAAGCATTTCATAAAGTAATTGCGCATTTCATTCACAACAAACAAAGCATCAACGGGGGATTTACCATCCAACAAAATACTAGCATAGTCCAAAGCAAAGAGACCACAATTAAGACCATCGGTCTGCTTATCAACGTGCACGAACTGAATATGCTCGCCAGAAACTGGGAAGTATGTCGACTCCAATTTCTGGCAGTTTAATACTTTAAAGTCAGAAACTTTCGCTGGAAGAAACTTTCGCGGTTTCGCGTTTTATGGCTCTTTCCGCGAAAGTTTTATCCGCGAAATCTTTTGAAAATTTGTCAACCGCGAAAGTTTCCTCCCGCAAAATATCTAAAAATGCCGATTTTACAAAATTTTCACAATTATTCGTCATCTTATTGCATTTCTTGTGCAAATATATCGAAAACAATCTGTGATCCGCGGAAGTTAATTCCCGCAAAACATCTCGAAATCGGTCATCCGCGAAAGTATATTCCCGCGAAATACTAAAATTTCGCGGTTACGCTGATCCGCGAAAGTTTCTTCCAGCAAAAGTTTCTGACTATAAAGTACCGATTGGCAGGTTTCAAGGCTACCAAGAGCCTCACAAATTAACTTTTGTCCTGCGTCCATAAGGTTATCGTTCAACCAACCATCTTTACTTTCCAGGATTTTCCTATCTACCTCTGTGAGCTCATACAGTTCATTCTTGAGCCATAAAGACTTGCGAGGATGATTGATTCGGCTGACACACTTTCGTTTTCCAGAAGATTCGATCTATGGTATGCCAGGAATGTTTCCCAGGTGTCAGGATGAGCCAAGAGGACCTCCATTTTTTATCACCGATACAATTTGATAGTTGACTGGCTAGTCCACTGGATTTTCCAAAAGTGCTTTCGGGTACTTACAATGATTTTTCCGTTGTTGGGCTTCCCAAGAGGTTTCCACGTATCAATATATATATCTTCGGAAGTAAGGCAGGACCTTTTCCTTCAATTATACGAGCCCACTTACGACACGTCGATTTGATACTTGCATAGGTATCACACTTGTGCCCAGGGAAAAAATTGTCCGATTGTTGCACGGCATAAAGCAAAATCATCTCAACGATTTCGTCTGGTGCATGATTCCAAAAATTTGCAGATTCTTCATTTGATGTTGATTATGATTTGTCGTCTGTTCCTTGAATGTAGTGTTTAAGTTAAACAGAGTTGTATTTATTCTTAAGAGTCACTCCCGATGCGGTTTTTAAAGTCGCAACTCCTTTATCAGAGATATTCATAACAGTGTAAGGATCGAGCCATTTTTGTGAAAACTTCCCACCCTTTCGATCAAATGGTTTGTTGTTTTTCAATAACACAATGTCATCCACCTTAATTTCTGTTTTAGACGTATGTCTAAGTTCATAATCTCGTTTTTGTTTTTCTGAGCAGCTTTAATATTGTCGGATGCATTATCCGCGATTGTTGTTCGGACTTTCGTCGCTGATGAAAAGATGGCATCAAAAAAGTCGAGATCGAATGGTTGTTCTC
>JAUBWS010100654.1:0-10786 GCA_032270445.1 Darlingtonia californica | reverse complement strand
CATCTAAAGGGTTAATTGTTCAAACAAAGTCAACAGACATTATTGTGATTGAAGTCGTCGAAAGCAGTCAAGATGTATAATGACAGTAAAGGTGCGTTAAAAAGACGTATAAAGACAGTATGGTATCAAAACTATCAATTTCAACTATTAGTATTAATATTAATCAGAAACATGCTGCATCTATTTGAACCCGCTGCATTTCAAATTTTTAACAAATGCAGGAAAGAGAGTGAAATACATTTTCAGGATCATTCTATCAAATAACTTACTTTCTTCTGTTCCTGCTGGCTGACCATCATTATTTGTTTGTTTGCTCATTTTTATAACCCAATCTTGTTTACTATCTACTTGCATCTCGATTGCAACCATCTGAGAACATCCAAATTTTTTCTTCAAACACACTTTTCACGTGGTTACTTACAAATGTTTGAATTGTCACAACGCCGTCACGTCAAAAGCAATTCAAAACAAAATTTAATTCAATGTTTATTTATTGTTAGGAAAATTTTTCTACTGTTGCATCGTTCAAGTAGTTTGTATTACACCATGAACAAAACAATTCTGAAGTAACTTGACACTCTTTGGTGTCACCAACAAACAATTTTGCATGATGCATTACATTTCTTGACCGAATGATATTGTTCCTGAGACACTTCTTGAAACAAAATAAACAAGAAAAACGCCGAGAAACGGGATACATACGGCGCAAAAGGGTAATTACTGTCTGTATTATTTTGCTGATCTAACGCAAGATAATAGCATAACTGAGGTGCGTTTGGTGCCATTGGATCACCCCATCATTTAACGTGCCTTTTTTGCAGCGAAAATTGTGATTCTGTAAATGTTTTAACCAATCGGAAGTGTTAGAAATTGCAAACATTTCCCCAGCTGTAAAGAAGCTCGCCAAATCATCTAAATTAAACTTCTATAAGACAGCACTTTCTTCCAAACGGCCACAAGAGGTGTGGAACACTTTACATTGCATCCTCAGAGCAAACTCGGCTACCGAACGACTACTTGGCTCACAACCAAAGTTTGAAACATTGCTCACAGAAATCATAAACCCGCTGCCAGAGACCAAACTTATGCTTCACTTTGAACCTGTTTCTTATGAAGATGTCCGAAAGACAATCCTTTCAATGCGACAAGACTGCTCAACCGGGCACGGAAGCATACCTGCAAAATATTTAAAAGCTAGCGCGGATTACCAGCCCACTATGTCATATCATCAATGAATGCATCTGATCGCACAGCTTCCCTAACCAATGGAAAGTCTCCAGAGTACGCCTAAGACCAAAGGTGAACAACCCGAATGGGTCAAGTGATTTTCAATCCTTCTCAATCTTACCGATTCTATCGAAGGTTTATGTTCAATTCCTTGAAAACCAAATGATATTGTCGCAGCACCAGTCTGGGTTTCGAAAGGGACATTGTACCGTCTTAGCATGTATCAAAATCAGAGATGATATTCTAAAAGCTATGAGTAAAGGAAAGATTACGCTATCAGTCGTGGCGGATTACTCAAAAGCTTTTGATACGGTCAATTTCGAGATCCTTATTCGAAAGCTACACAGAGTAGGGTTCTCAAGAAACGCCAAACATCTGCTATGCAGTTACCTCTCAAACCGCCAACAGTACGTACAGATAGATTGCAACACATCCAACCTGCTGACAGTCTCAAACGGGTCATTTTGGGTCATGTATGCAGTACGTTGAAAACCTTGAAATGCTGGGAACCTGCAGTAATTAACTGCTGTTGAACGTTCAACATTTTCGATCGTAAAACTGGCTTGGAAATGAATCAACTCTCCTGACTGGCCGAAATTCCTGCCGATGGAGAAGAACCAAGAAACCATGATCAAACAGGACAGATGCACAACACCATCACATGCACTACCAACCTTCATACGACGTTCGAATACACAGCAGCAAAATTTTTTAATGATCTTCCAGCCGAATGTCGCTCCTGTGAAAAATATGGCATGTTTTGCAAAATGACCAAAAAAGACTTCTTAGATAAAGCACTAGCCAGATGCCTTTCCTTCATATAGCTCAACTTTTCATATATTCGTTTATTCATTTATTGAGTCTCGTCTAGTTCTAATGCTATCACATAATCTTATATTTCCAATTTGCTCTTACAGCGACAATAAGTTTTTATACATTTGATTTATCTTTTCATACTTGTCACCGATTCTAAAATTTTGATTTCTGAAGTCTTCAATTTTTTTTCATACCTGCTATTTAGTATGATTTATCACTCTGACACTAGGCTGACATTGCATCCTAACTTTCCTGTAAGCGTTAGCTTTTACGCATAATATTTCTTGTTCTTTGGTTTATGTGACCTTTTCAATCGCTTACTATAGCTTTTTAAACCACTAGCCTCAACGCAGTACGTTCTGTGGGGTTGTGTCACTAGGCACGTGCTCATGGCTCTTTTTTTTCTCAACAAACAGCTTTGAGACTATTTGCTATAAGCTACATGCTGGCATTTCTTTCCAAGGTTTTACAGCTATGACTCTCGACATTAGTTTGACTTTGAAAGCCATATCGTCTCAATATTGTTGTCTCACGTCAGCAATTGCTGATATAGCTTTCCAACGAGTCCTTTTCAATTCTGACGGCAACATCTTAGCCTAAAAGTCTTGTTTCTGTAGTATTTTTTCGTTATTTCAGTAGAATTAGCCAAATGTAAATCTTTTGAACTGAAATATAAACCGTTATCATTTTTATTATTGTTATGATTGTTTAATTTCTTATTTTCCGTGCTTGGTTTATAAATTTCTCTGCACCGGATCATTACCAATAACTTAGGGTACAGGAACGTTTTTGTATGCTATTTTATCAAATTCAATTCAACTTTTTTCTTAAAAGAAATGAGTGGGAAGAATAAATTTAAAAGAAGAACAAATTGTATTATTATTATTATAGCTGCTCAAAATATACACCCAGAAATATATGAATGGCACCTTCCCAAGTTTTAGTTCATTTACGCCACTGCAAGGGTAAAAATAACTCATGTGGGTGTCATGTCTGCAATTTTGTAATTTTAGGCGAAAAACTCATTCATTCAAATAGTTAATATTTAGAGGATTCTTTTGTGATTATGATTTTCCA
This sequence comes from Darlingtonia californica, assembly GCA_032270445.1. NCBI lineage: Eukaryota > Viridiplantae > Streptophyta > Magnoliopsida > Ericales > Sarraceniaceae > Darlingtonia > Darlingtonia californica. Next base: position 7,666 of record JAUBWS010100654.1, on the reverse strand, counting down.
ATTTTTTACTGGTCATTTTATCTATTTGACACATTCACTCTTTCTGCTTTTCTTCCATCTATCTTTTTCTTATAAAAAAAGTTCTGCCACTATCTATTTCTTCATCTTTTGATTTATCTAATTGTAATTTGAGGAAAGCAAAACTTCTCTGGTATCTCAAACCACCCTTGTTCAAGTCACATGAACATATGCAAATTTGCTTCCTGTCATTTGCCTTGTTAATGGTACTGATTTTCGTGGGTAAAATTTTTTTGCGAAATAATAACCGCAAAGTATTCTTATAGTCTGATTTGCAGACCGTTCCAAAAGTTATCTTTGTTAGGTGTAAGGAATCCGTTTTAGTTAGGTCTGACAAACCTGTACTTCAGAGGATTCAAAGCAGTCTAGTGTGTAAAAACGTTCGCTCAGCAGCCCAGCTTTGTAACCCAAAGCATGAATTTAGTTAGCGAATTTAGTTCCGCCCGTGAAATAGTTCCGACTTAGAAAATTAGTACCCGCAAAAATTATGGTTCCGGAGGTCCGGAGGAGAAAACCTCCGGAAAATCTGCTAGTCAGCTGGATAACGGTGCAACTTCTGTGTTCCCATAGAAGAAAAGTAAATAATCAAATATGGATGACCTGATGGCTGGCTGGACTGATGAAAAAATGAACAATTTATTATGATTTATGAATTTATGTTTCTAACTGATTTAGACTTATTTTCTGTAGACTAAAGAAAATAATTAAAAGGAATTATTTATTATCATATTATTCTCTCTAATGACTAATCTGGACTTCCTGGCAAGAAAGAAGTTGCTGTGTGTTGCGTTTTTTATTTTACAAGTGAAATATTCCAGTCCTTTCCAGTCTGGATTCTATGCATACTATGCATATATGCTATATGCTTTTTCATGCCGAAGATCACCGGCATTGATTGCAATTAATTCTTTGCATGCTGGTGCAATGAAGACTATTTTTCCAAAACTAATTACTCAACTCAAGTCAAACAAAAAGAAAACTAAATATGGCCGAATAAAATTGTATAATATATCTTATGAGTGAAAATTCATTTTCACTTCACAGTGTGGATTTTAATGGAATCTAGACTGGATAATTTTGAAAAGTGCAAAGGCAAGTTGGGTACAATATCCTATATAGATTTAATGATTTGTTTACCTATCAAAAGTTAGTCTGCACGTGCACATGTAAACTGAATTTGGAGAAAGGTGTATTGCCATACTTTCTTTAGTTTTTCTTCATCTTTTTCTTTTCTGTTAGTAGAAACAAATTTGATAACTTGGCCCTCCCCACTGTTTTTTGTGTAACATTGTGTGTAGTATATACAAAAATTGAAAGGCACACTCTGCCAGCAGACATACATGATTAAAGTCTGTGCATGCGAAGTGACAGGCCTGGAAATTTGACGGAAACGATTGTTATCGCTACCGTGTTCTTCCGCAAACTTGAAATAACGGTAACAATGAATTGTTTCCCTCAAAGAGTTTGCTGATAATCAACAAAAATTGTTTATGTTGTTCTCTTATTGAAACAATATGTTTTTTTAGTTGCTCAGATTGTAAATCGATACAGGAGGCAGATTTGTTGACCTAGGCCTAACAAAAAAAAAAAATTTCTGGAAATGCAGGTCACGAAAAAAAATTTCACCCAGCCGGCCGCGTTTTATTTTTTTAATCAATTTTTACAAATTCAGACTTAAAAAATGCTACTCGAAATGTGCTCAGCTTGCTCTTTTTCACCTATGTTCGAACTTATGTATGTCTCCATAGAGATGCTTCTATAAAATTACTTTCTGTATATATACTTTGTTTTCGCATATAATATTTGTTGTGCAAGGTTTAGTTTTTTTTCTGGGGAGAAATTAGAGATTTCTAGCACAATGACAACATATCTTGATCGAAGCTTCATCTTTTCTTTCCATCAAGCTGGATTCCACCATTTCCAGTTGATCATCATCATCTGTTTTATGACAACTTTCCAGTATTTCCTGAAAAGTTTTGAAGGAGAAAACTCTTTTAATCTTATTTTTAATTACAAGCTCGCGTTTTTGATTTTTAACAGATATAACAGTTATCACAACAGTCTATGCATATGGTCCATGATGATCACAATAAATGAACTGTTTTGCGAATTTTATTTTTATTTCCATGAGGCTGTTTTGTTTGTTTTTTTAATTTGCTACTTTAAAGAATTTTCCCCAGCATTGAAACAGAGAGGTGAAAAAAAGCAATGTGGCGAAAAAGGGTGTGAAGAAAAAAATCAACTTTTCATGGCACGTGTTTTGTTTGTGAACTTTAGGGATTTCCTCCCCAATGTTGATGCAATGTAGAAAAAAAAGAAAGAAAGACGGCGATCGCTATACAATCATCCTATTGTTGCAAATGTGTAAACAAGATTAGAAAGAGAGGAATAAAATGAATGAAAAAAAATGACATGATCAAAGATTTTGCATCTGTTGTTTTGTTTTGTTTTTTGAAGAAAAAAAATTGTATCGCACATTTGAGCAATGCGGCCAGCTATGTTGTGAAAAAAGTTTTCCCCCCTGTTTTTCGTAGTTGTTAGTGTATCGCTACTGCAAAATTTACTTAATGATTTTAGGTTCCGTTGTTTCCGCAAACAATTAATAATGGTAACAAAGTTTGTTTCACATAAAAGTGTAAATTTTCAGGCCTGTGCAGATGTATATTGTCTAAAAGTTATAGACTTATAAATAAAAGTTATATGTTTCTTTTGATACTATAAGGAAAAATTTTCAGTCTCACGGATTTTGAGCTAACCTCCCAGAATTTTTAACAAAAATTTGAAAAACTCCAGATTTTATCATCTCAGAGGTTAGTAGGTCTGGGATCGCTCCCTGTTGCATGGGTCACGGAGCTCCCACTACCCAGTAGTCAAGGGCTGTAAAAGTTTTCAAAATTCCATGACAAATGTTTGTCATCAACACTTATAAGTGGTTAAATTTTTTGATTCATACCACATTAAGATAACCATGCATTTGATTTTTGTATTGTAATAGGGCATAATAATAAGGGTATAATCTTGGAAATTAAGAATGGTTAAAATATGGCTCTCATTGGCCTTTTACACTTGTATCCAGAGGGTAATTTGATTTGTGTTTGAAAATTGAAAATTTATGCAATTTAAAGGAATATAGATAAGTTTTCAGAAATTTGATATTTTTATTAATAAAAGCTATGCAGGCCTCATGGGTGATTTAAGGAGGGTGAGGATGTATGGAACATGTACGGAACATGTCCAGCTCTGTCCAGATTGCATGGAACTAACTGAATTAGATTAAAATGTTGTTTAAAATGTTTAAAAAATTAAAATTTTTCTTTTTTTCTGCGTGCTCCCTAAAATAGGAAAGGCTGTTTAATGAACACATCTTAAAATGGTCATACCTGGTTCAGCTTGAAAAGTCATTTCTTTAATATGCAGAAAACGTTAATTTTTATTTTCAAATAATTTCAATTCAGTACATTTTTGATTGATTCAACTAACATTGCAGGGGCTTCTTTCCAAGATTTCTACTTGAGTATTGTTGTAGTAGTAAAAAAGTCATCAAAAGCTTCTTTTTGTGTTGATTTTGACAAAAATAAAATAAAAATCTGGTACAATATCCTCATAGTTTTTTTTGACCTAAATTTGGTCCCAATAATGCCATTTGAATTGACTATTTTCTTTCGTTTTGTTTTATATTGTATATATATAAATTGTAAATTATTGTTTAAGTTTAAATTCACCATTGCCAAAGGTTGAAAAAAAGATCAAGAGGGCTAAAAAATTCATTTTAATTACTGCAGGTTAAGAAAAAGTAGTAGTTGATATGGAAAATTTAGGCTCGACTTATAGAGACAATGTTGTTTAAAGTTATTTTTTCATTAATTGAGACCATTTACTAGTCAACTTTCAACTTAAACACGGCATAACTTTGGAATTTTGTAAAACATTCACTAAAATTAATAACATGTAAACTGTCTTTTTCTCTCCTCCTGTAACTTTGCTACCCCTCGAGATATGCAATTGCCAACTTGACATATGAATCATTGCTGTATTTTTTAAATTTTTTCTTGTTTGACATTCAAAAACTTGAATAATAATTTTTTCTGACAAACATGAGTGCCAAACAGGTACGAATTTTGATTTTTGTAATGTATTTCTTTGTATTTCAGTCAAATCTAAACCATAGCAACATTAACGACGTGATATACAGCTGACAGACAACCTAAGAGCCACTAAACTTACTGGAACATATCAATCATATCATCTTTTTTCATCTATTTCTAAGTTCTTTTACGTAGCTTTTTGCACTACTATTCCATATGACTTCGTCTTATTATTAAATAATATGGAATATACTGGAAGTAGTTACAGTGGTGATCACAAAAATGGCAGGTACATACTTATGTTTATTTATTTTCTTATTATGGATTACATGTACAGAAATACTTAACTATACCCTCTCCTTTATGTTACAAATATAGCACGAAAAGAACCTGACTTAAAATTTTGAATAATAAACCTAGAACTTGAGAAACATTCAAAGTAAATTTTTAAAAACTTTTTCTGATTAGTGTGAGACACGAAATTTAAAGTTCTATAGACGAAAGTTTTGAGTTTTCTCTTTTACCTCATATAGGTAAGACTTTTGAATGCAAATTAGAGTAAAGGAAGGAAAACGCAAGCTGCTTTGATTTATTTTTAGAATGCAAGGAAAGGGTACATATCAATTCCCAGATTCTGTTGGTACTAAATATGTTGGTGAAATGTTGGATGGCAAGTAAGTAGTTATTACCAATGGACTAAAAGCAACATCTTTTGGAGCTCTGAAAAAGCAGAACATTAACCCTCCGGTTCTAGTAGAAAAATTCTGTCATTAGATAATCAAATGTACTTTGTGTGAAAGTTTCGCTGCAATATATTTCACGGTCTAAATTTGAGATTCCTGCTTTTTCTTAAAACAATCTGTACATATTTGGAATCCGGCCTTATTTGCATCCTGTATATGGTGTTTTGAGGGCTTTAGGATAGGATAAATGGTTTTCTCACTGTGCAGCTGAAAAAATTGAAATTCGAATTTCTCCTCTTTTCAATTTTTGAGTTACTTTATAGTACCTCTGAAAAATTAAGAACGAGATGTATAGTTTATGATCATGCAACTTTATTAATCTTTATCTTTATTAATGTTTCGTCTTTCTAGGTGTCATGGTGAAGGGACCCTTTATTTTCCCAGTGGAAGTAAATACAAAGGAATATGGGAAAACGGAAAATGTGTTGAGGTATTCAAACATTTCTATGAAACGGGGCCACTCCATGCAAAGTAAAATCCATCTGGATGGTCTATGGTTTGGATAGTTTATGGTATATCCAGGGGTATTATTGCATTGGCCACGATACTTCTAGGTGTCTAACTGCAGCACCCAGTCTATGAAATGTTTGAAATCGTCAATGGAATAACTGCCCTATGGAATGAACCATATCGGTTTTTTTTAACAAATTGAAGTAGGGCTTTTTGATGTCCCCGCTTGATTGGAACCTTGTAAATATTTAAAATTGGTTCTCTTCAACGCATTTATTTATAAAGCAATCTTCAGATGGAAAATATCTCAAAAGCCACATGAAATTAATGTCAAGCTGAAACGTTGTCCAAACTATTATAAATTCACTATACTGATGTTATAGAAAAAAGCCCCTCTGTTTCTACCACGGAAAATGACTCCGCAGAGGTCTTTTAGGAATTTATCAGGCTATTACTGTTCCCCCCATTTCATTTTAAACTTTTGGAGGTTTAAATTTACATTGTTATGGTTCTAAAAATCAGAGCATGAAAGGTAGATAGAAAAATGGGGTCATTTGTGAATTTGAACCATTTCGTTCGTGGTGTTTAATGGGTGAAATACGGCTATTTTCTTCCATTTCCTGCTGACGTTAGCAACCCAAAACTTTGAGTTTTTAAAGTTTTATAGATCATAAGATTAAAAGTAAGCTATCAAAAGATGGTATGGTTTTTAGAGGTCGACAAGCCGTTTCCGAGTTACTTTCTTCTTTTTTAAGGGCCAGTATGTGTTTGGAGATGGTTTGAAATTTGAATCAGAAGATTGGTCTTATTGTGGAAAATCTGATCGTCGGTTTTATACTGAAATATGTGATGGTTTAAAACCTGCAGGTTTGTTTGTTTGTTTGTTTGTATACCAAGCTGCAACATGACGCTGTAGACGGACCCCGCTGTACACTTTTTACTTTAGGCTCTATGTCAATCCAATATCAAATTTTTAGCTCCCTACGGGATTCTTTTTTATTTATTATTCTTTCATTTATATGCTGATTTATGCTGCACTTCAATGAGCTACACGTTACTTTATAAGCATATTGGATTTTGAGTTCAGGCTGTGCAATATGCTTAATTTATATTGTTCTATAACAATAGATCTATTGTTTTAAAGCATAAATCTCAGTCTTCATATGCTTCTATTCGTTATGCTAATAAAAAGGAAAACGTGTATAAATGCGATGAAATGTGTTTCAACCCATGAAAATGGCAGACAAAATGCGTGAAAATGACAATCAAATTCGTGTTGATTACCTTTGTAATTAACTTACTTACTTACTTAACTACATTGGTAGCATATAATTTGGGTTATATTCCAACCACTGATGAAGGAGCAAAATATAAACATTGTGCGTCGTGGAGGATCTCTTTATTAACATCATTTATGCGTTCATGTTATGTCGAATATAAGCATTGGAACAATGTTAAAATAATGCCTTGTGTTTACAGGATACTTGATACGTTAAAGATAAACTATCCCAAATTTAATTCTTTCTGCATCTCAGCCTCGTTTATAGTGCGGGTATGATTCCCCTTTTTTAAACAACATTTCCAATTTCTGGTATCTCCTCTTCTTAAGGAACCCGTAATCCTCTCTTAACACCTGGATGGGGGGATGCAGAAAAATTCATGAAACCAATTAAATCATCTTGTTCGTTTGCTAGTTTTTCTGGAGGGAGCGTCCATAAAATCTTCCAAATGTATGAAAAAAAGAATTCCATGGAAGGTTGGTCTTGTGGTTGCTGAATAAAGACCCCCTTTGTATAACGTTTTAGGCATCCACCTTCTAATAATTTTTGATAAAGGAAATTTCGAGGTTCGAACTATGCTAGTTTTATGAAGTTATTGATAGTTTTTTTTAAAACATTTACAATGAAATTCGAAAGTCGTCTTTTTCGTTGCTCTTATATTACCAATACGTACAATTCTATCATAGGTCGATCTCAATTAACCAATGACACTCCACCACGAACCATTCCCGATGGTTGCTATGATTGTGGGGATGGTTTCTACAACCCGAAAACAAGAGTGGTTTCTACATACAACAATAAATTTCTAAGAAATGCAGGTATGAATTCATAAATTATTACTTTTAAATTTTGTCTGGTTTTTAAATGCATTTATAATGTAGATAGATTGCTGAAATTTTTACATGCTCTAGTGTAGTCATCATGGTCTATTGTATTTTCCATATTATTATGTGAGCTTGTAGTCAAATAGGACTTCACTTAGCTTCTGATAACTCGAACCTCTAAGGAAAATGCAAAAAAAACAAGTTACGTTTCTATGTCCTTGTCAAGATACATAAATTTGACAAGCTTGACATTCACAAGCAACGGG
>JAUBWS010100643.1:0-10786 GCA_032270445.1 Darlingtonia californica | reverse complement strand
AAAAAAACTTTTTTTTTTTTAACTTTTTGCTATGTAACCAAACCGTGTATTGGCTGTATATTTTGTAAATAGTATAAACAGAATTATTAAATTTTTGGCTCTTGAAGGGGTTTGGTGATGAGACATATTTTGTCTTCAGCTATTGCTCCTGCCATTTATCTTTATTATGAAATTTTATACAATTTTGTAAAAACATTCTAGGCGAAATATATATATACTACTGCTACTACAGGATCAATTACCGTGACATACCGAACCTTGATATATTGCCAAGTCTATTCTATCGTGTATATGAGATAGCATTTCTTCCTCTCATGCTTATATTTATGATATATACCTTCATATCATATTAGTCTACCTCGTGAAGCACCTACAAAGGAGTTGTCCGTAATCGAACAGGGAATCTTAGGATTCGCAATAGCGATTCTTAACCACTTAGCCACGGCTCCACTCCATCAAATAGTTAAATGAAATCAATCTTAGTACTATTCTTTCTATGTCTTGACAAATCCGAATAAATCAAACTTTATAGCCTTACTTTTTCTGCTGTATCCAAGTCTTCCATTCTCAAGTAACAGCAACCAATATTAAACAAGATCTTTGCAGTTCGTCTTGCATTTGTGAACACTTCGATTGCACTTCCAATATCTCCAGCATCATACAATTGAACACCTTCATACCAAACTTTTACTTCTTCTGCAGTTGACATTCTACCCGGATAATTGGATGTAAGTAATATAATTGTCCAATTAAATGAACCTTCAAATTCTGAGAGACAAATTGTTAGTACAATTTCTGCAGTATATGACCTATGTAAGATTAGCGCACTCGTTTTTTAGCTCCGTAAATACTTAGATACAGGAGTAAAACGATATAAGGACATTCAGTATTATAAACACAGACACGTGGGAAAGGGCTCAGGTAATTGATAATATCATTTTACTATTTTGTAATTATTTTTTTCGCTATTAATTATATCTTTAAGGTAACCAAGCGCAGCTCTAAGGATACTGAAAAATTACTTGAGTAGAGTAGAAATCCTTGAAACTTCAGTACCTATTGTCATATAGTAACAGTGAAATTATCTTTAGCTCTCTTCCTGTAATTTGAATTTTCGAACTCGTCAATTCACTGAAGATAACACTAAACATTTAATCGACTTCCGAATCTAAATTCAGAACACATCAATACACATGATAACAACACTTAATCTACCAGAATTATGTGGCGAGAGCTTTAACCAACCAACCTTCACTGTATTTGAATTTGACTTCATCAATAAGAAATGAAAATCATTCATTTGCCCTCCTCTTTCTATAGATAATTAGCTTTAAGTTTCATAATCCCATAGGGTGCATTATTATTTGACTTAGAATGCTTTTAAGAATATCCATTTATACCTCAGATAATTCTAAATAGCTATTATAATGATGCTTGATGATTTCTAGAGATTATACTTATATTTGTCTAACGAGATGGCATTAAAGTTGGGATATGTGGGAACTGAAATGTTCCTCTTGTGAAGTATTTTCCTTTGTGACTCATTACCCCTATACCTATCTTCATTTTGATATGGGTACTGGTGAGAAAAGCAAAATTAAGTGTAAAGTTTTATAAGAATGACATGATAGCAACTTTTCAAATTAGGAAAGGTTTAAATTTTTATTTGCAACTCTACTTATAAATATAAATGGCATATAGGTAGCTATTTTAGCCTAAACCCAACTTTAGGAGCATACTAGAAGATGATTTTAACCCTATTAAGCCGCAGTTTTTTGAGAGGTTTACCAAACAAAGTTTTCGAGAGAAAGTCAAACCTGTTTTTATAAATATATGTTATAGTTGCAAATTTTCACTTCCCTTCTAAGAAGGACGTTGTTTGTGCCCAATTCTAAAATACACAATGAGTATCATATAATTCAGTTATCATTTACAATGATAGTTGTAGAGTTTCAGCTTGATATCTCAAAAAATTATCGTATAATCCAGTCATCATTTACAATGATAGTTGTAGAGTTTCAGCTTGATATCTCAAAATATCATTCATACAAAATATCAACTTATCGTAGAATTCACCATCCCCGCTGTCACTTTGTGACAAAAAGAAGAATTAGTCCCTTAGGGTGTATTAACATATTCCTTAACCAAAATGTAATTCATTTCATAACCCTCCCCTCCCTTATTATCACGTGTCAATAATTAGTGAGCCACCGCTTCTGATTTCTTCATTGTCTAACATATAGTACCACCTTTCCTTAGGAAAAAAAAACTAAAATCAAAATTTCCAGGCGACAGGTTAACTTTGCACACACATCAAATCTGGAAATACTAATTAAACAAAATTACTGCAATGTAGTTAGTCTGGATACCATGACTATTTCCTCATTTCCCTCGTTTTACTCAGGAAGAAAAAGTAATTTAAATAAATAAAATAATTTCCCTTTCTCTTGTGTAAACATGGGATGAGGAATAACGGGTGTCCTGTCTACAATGTAGTCGAAAATGGAATCAAATAAAATTGTATAGTCGATGATTAGTCCCCCAAAATGTTTTATTATATGTACTTTTGTCATCATGGGTCTGACCCCGTCCCCCATAATCAAACATAAGCATTTTTATAATCTTCCCACCCCAAACCTATCTTGGATTTGATACGTGAATTATAACGTTAATATTGTAGTATATTTGCATATCAATATAAATGATTAAATTCTTTATAAAAATTTGCTTACCTTTTAATATTAAATATATTACAAAATAAATTACAATATGTAGAAATAATTCTTTCCTATCTATGAAAATAATGAACAACATACATATTAACCAGTCTTAAACGCTAAGAACAAAACTGAAATCAAAAAACATTTTATGTGTTGTGATTTCTTACTTATAATTATTCGGTTTCTTTTGGACATTCTCATTTGATTGTAATTACAGCAATTATCACATTATGAACAACGTGATACAAAGGATTAAGTAAACTTTAAACGGCCAAATACAAATAAGACTTTTTTTAGGTAAAAAGCAAACTCTCGACGGGCGCCATGTACCATTCAGTTAACCTCGCAAAAAAGCAAAAAAACTGATGTGGTGTGAAAAGTATCACGAATAATCCGTAAAACATACGGAAGGTTAATATAGGAAAAATTGAGTCATTTTTATCAAGATAAATTTAGGAATTCTTTAAATGGTATTGCGCCTGTTGAACATAAATGCAATCAAAAAGTTGTTTAGTTTTAAGGTAAACTTTACATGAAACTTTTTGATTTATTCCCTGTTTTAAAATTTTCTGTTTATTTATATTCATATTTTGCATTGAATAATCAACACATCGTAGGTTTTTTTCCAATTTTCAGTAAAAATGATAAAGAAATAAAAACATACAGACTATATTCCATAATTCCATAATTACTTCTATTGAATTATTCTTGTAATTGATCGTTTATCGATTTTAGTTTCATGATAAAATCTGAAATATTTCTAAAATTATTTTGGAAATCTAAGAAATATTCATTCCAGTAGACAGAGAATTCAAAATTCTATCTAATGATGTAAAAATTATTTACCAAATATTTTTTAATTAAAATTTATGTTCATTTGAAACTCGGGACCCGCTTTTTTGTGGATACACTGTATACCCTAAACGCATCGAATAAACGTCCCCTGAAAAAAATTTATTTCTAAACGTTCCCTTTAATTATACGCCCCCTTTCGAACAATCATTGTGATACAAAAGTGGCGATTATTTAAGACAACATCAAAATTGACACAAAGTCTATTATATGGGGCCATTCAAAAGTTACACTATTCTATAGTCTAAGTTAACACTCTAATGCAAAAATGAACTCGCAACGGGAGTTGCGCCCGAAAAGGAGGAAAACTATTTTTCCTCCCCTTCGCATAGAATTCCCGTTTTCGCGCGACAACCATATTTCGCCCGCACGCTTACGGGTTTTTTCTGAAACGGACTATAAAATAGTCAAAAGTACGTGCGCTCTGAGGGGGAGGGAGGGGCTAGTGTTTTGAAATACCAAGAAAGTTAATCGTTTATAAAGTTTTAGGTACGTATTGCCTTACTTGTTCGGTCACCAAAATAAGATTAATTCTACTTTCATTTCAAAATTGGAACTCTATACAACTATTTCATAAAAAACAGCAGAAAACCTTTAATCTCATTTCCAATTCAATTTCTTAATCTCATAATGCAGGTCAGAAATTCAGGTTGAAAATTCTTAAGCACACGACATTCCAATCCTTAGTTATATCTATCGTAAACGGAAGTGAACCATGGAAGACCAACGCTTCTTACGGAAATACTAAATAAACAAGCAACTCATATAAACCTCTTAATATTTCCTCAACACGGGTAGAGGTTTCTTTGGTGGACAAGACCTGGTACTAGCTGGTACTTCACAAAATATGTTTCCATATAAAGTTTTCTCTAACTTTAATTCTTCCGTTTCATGACTTGTACTTAGTTCAGAAGGGAAAGACCTAGATTTTGTTAAACTGTTAGATTTGTTTTTGTGAAGGTCTGGTGTTTCATATATATGCTCATCGTCTGTTTGCGATTGTCTTTGCAAAGGTGTTGCAGGCTTTGGTGGCCTCATTGGTTTACTAGGAGATGTTATCGATCGTTCTAAGGGCAATTTTGCAGGTATTTTACGTTGTTTTTGCAATGGCGGTGAAGGGCGCATTTTTGGTGAAGGTGGTTTTGGTGGTGGATCTTTTTTGACATGTTGTTTTGAAGGTAAAGGTTTTTGCGGAGGCTTTTTCATTGGAACTGGAAACGAGGGCTGTTTTTCTACTCTGTTTTGAATATGATTCAATGAGGTTGGTCCATTTCTTTCTGATAGTTCTCTATTGAGTTTATTGGTGATTAACATTATGTTATTGTTTTGTTGAAAGTGACGTGGTTTCGCTGTTGGAGTATTTGTTTTAAGTATGTTTTGGTCTGTTTCTTTTTTTAAAACCGGAGGCTTAGGAACTGCTGGTTTTGGTGTTGAGACATTTGATGTAGATCTAGGCTTGATTGGTCTAACATTGTTGTTATTTGGATGAGATGTCGTCCTGGGTGGTTTGACGGGCAAGGATGGTGAATTTAGTGGTTTTAGGTGTATATAGCTTCCACGTGGGGGATATGAACCAATTTGAACATGTTCGTTTTCATGAATTGAATGAGAGGGTTTTAACGCACCCTGTCTTCTTGTCAGGGGCGGTGTGAATACAGACGCCGGTCGTGGAGGCATTGGCCTATTTGGTGGTGTCCTCACTGGAACTGGCAACGGCATTGTGGGTGGTGAATTTTCCATCAACTGAAAGCAATAGTATGAAAATTTGACTAAATCAACTTATAATCTAGATTTTAGTTTTTCACTTTGAAACAAGATGAAAAAATGTTTACCTTAATCCCTGAGAAACCTGAATATATTTCATCTGTATTTTCTGTTGAAACCACCTGTTAAAAAGAAAATTACTTGTACAGTCTACATTCGATTCATTACTTTCAACTCTTTATAAGGCAGAGAAAATGTTGAGCTTTAAACTCCTATTCAATAATAAAATCATCAGTAGTGTTTTGATACTGCCATAACATTTTACTCAGTGTCGTGTAAGTCATGATGAAATGTTAATTTCTTTTGCATCGACAAAGTACGAAATGGATTTTCCCTTCCTGTTTGACCTACTTACATGTTTTTTTATAAGCATGTGAAATTAAAAGATCAATTACTCTTATCTTGAAACGATTTATCTAGATCCAGGGTCTAGATTTGATTTTAACCCACTAAAGCCAAGCTCGTTATTTGGCATACAGACTACCTTCAGAAATGTAAAGGAAAGAATATTTTGATCCTGAGACTGCCAAATATTCAGAATCAAATCTCAGCATGATGAGAGATTACACTTATAAAGAAAAAAACTTGAGAAAGAAAACTCTTCCGTATAACGACTACAAAGCAATAGTCTATATATAGCCAGGAGGCCTATCCATCTTTTGTATACTCGATGATTTCACTTACCTTGGCTTCTTCTATGTATGTCTTTCTGTTGACATTTTGAGCGCTTCCTTTAGGCGGTTGAAACAGTACGACTGGTAGAAATTTCACTAAATCCACTGATCTTCCTGCCTAAAATTAAAAATATACCATAACATTATGTGAAAATTTGAAGGTAAAGTTATTTTTCGAAGAGTATTTTCAAATAACTTACGCAGTTAAATTTTTCGCGAGGGCCTTTCCCCCGTGATTGAATTTAGGAACATTCAACAAAGAGTTATCAAAATGAATTCTTAAAAAAATATCAAATCCATTCTGGAAACATTGACAAGCCTCGTTGTCAAAAAGTTCTTCTTTCTTCTTAAGGAGTATACGAGGTGTCCGTAACGTCATTAAATTCATCGGACTATAGAGCCCCTAGGATCCACGCGACCCATTCACCAAGGAGAGGCACACAAACCTGAAGTGCAATCAAAACTTGAATTGAGACTGAGAATTGAGAATTGAGAATGTCCCCCTTGATTATTGTAAAGGACGGGTCAGTAAGATTATTGGTGCCCTTCACCCAATCATCTTACCTTTACGGACTTGAGTATATCTTGTATGTTTGATTGTTGTGTTTGATCTTTCAAATGAACAATAGAACTATAATCGTGGTGTAGTCTTGCTGAAACTATAATTTCGTTTGCAATCACCTATACATATAAATCAAGTGATTAAATGACTTCTGGAGCATATATTACATCTCCAGACGAAGATATATACATCGCACTGAATCATTGCAGCATCGCATTCTTCGCGATGGGGTTCGAAAAATGACAGAAGAGCGAAATATCGTTAAAAAGTCGTTAGCTGTTGTCATCAAGTAAGTAAATTAAAAGTACTTTTCACTCTCATCCTGTAATTTTGCAAACCATCTAGATCCGCACCTAAGATGCTCGTACTAATCTTTACAAACCAGAACAGAAATCCAGATGACATAACGCAAACTCTCAGCTTTTTTTCAAACTTTTGATAATTGTTGAAAACCCCATTAGAGTAATCTCATTGCGTATTGAGAACGTAAGAAATTACGTCAATTCCACGTCTTCTCTACGTCAAAGTATAAGATAAGCTTATATTTCAGTAATTATTTACCTGCCACTCTTGCATTATGTGTTTCAATCCAATTGGTCGATAATCAATGAACGGTTTTCCTCTCATTGCTTCATGAGCCTTCGTGTAACTTTTTTTAGATGCTGAATATCTAGTAAAAAGTTTGTCAAGAATCTAACATCAGATATATCCGAAACTTCTTTTGTTCCACCTTTTCTACTCATAAAAGAACACACTACAGGATCTGTCGTTAAAGATATCATTGTAGTTATATTGATGGTGTTCGCATGAGAGTGTAGAAAGTGTTATCGATCAAAGGCATAACTGACTTACTTTTCTTCGATGTACAGAATTTCACCTTGAAGAAAATATGCAATCACCAAATGACTATCCATGTTTAGTGCATGATTCAGTTTCTAAGGGAAAAACGGATAATAACCTTCACGTTTTCATGTATGCTTTGGACACCAATTTACTTGAAGACACTGTCTTGCTTACGGCGTACTGAGAGATCAATTGGGATTGTCGATTGAAAAAAATTAAAGCCTTGTTAAAGATTCCAAAATAGTCTAAAATGATTCATTTCAACCTGCCTGAATTAGACTTTAAAAGTTCAGCTAAACAATTAAGGATGTTTTCCAAAGTTGTTATTCGTTTGGTCTGGCTTTTGTGAATTCAAAATTTTAAATATACCCTTATCTGCCTTTTCAACGCCATTTATCACTCACCTGTAAGGCTCTGGAATGATCATTAAGACATAAGAAGCAACATCCTACATTGAACATGATTTTTGCTGTTGGATTCATTCCTGAAAATTTGAGTATTGCATCTTCATAATTTCCTGATTCAAATGCATCAATTCCTTCTACCCAGTCTTTCACTTCTTCAGCATTTGCCATATTCTCCCCGTTTCTTTTCTCTTTGAATACTAACGTGAAGGTTGATTTTTCTATTATATCAGTAGTCGTTTGGAATAATATTAATATTGGTGAATTAATGAAATTTTGAACTGAACTAAACTAGATCTCTTTCTATAATTCATGTACGCGGTGCTCAAACACCCCCCCCCCCCCCTCCCTCCCTCCTCCCCAAAGAAGAACCAATGTTTTATAATAATATTTGGTGCTTTTAGAAGCAGATTCAGCTAGTGTTACAGTTTTGTTGGTGACAAATCTGACCATTTTTCCTTTCAAGTCTCTGTAAACAGCCACGATTCGAATCTTTGTGTTTGTTGTGTGAGTGCTCAACCTGAAGCTCGCCACATAAAAGTTGCAACAGCTTAACCAGTAAGTCACAGATCCTTAGATCTTCTAAAGATGTGCCTTTTAAATGGGTTAAAGTAAGATTTCTGATTCTGGCGAAACTTTATAGCTACTACTCAAATAGCTTTTCAAATGTCAATGTTTTTATGCTTAAACATGTAATACAAATAAGATCATTTCAAAATACATCTAAAAAAACATACGCATTACGGTCTAAACGAAACAGTTTAACAAAAGTTACATTTCCTATTCCCTATTGCAATCCATTTTCTACCTCATGTATTCCTAAACAGTCGTTCCTGATGTAAACATCTCATTTAATATGTTACATCCATCGTTCAATTATCTATCATGTGGTATGACCAATTAATGTCTACATTAAAACATCAATCGTGTTATCATTACGAACTAATATACCAAAACATTGCTGAAGATAACGTCATTGTCAGATCTTTTGTCCAATCAGTTTATCTTTGACAGCTTGATGATGACATGTGTCTTGTCACGGAAAAGTCAAATAAAAACTTCCATTACAGTTTTTTTTTCATAGGAATACCAAGGTTCACCTTATAAGCAAATTCTGACTAAGAAGTGTGTGTCATATGTTCTCAGTGGATAGATGCAACAGTTTTTATACCATAACATTTATCTCTTTCAGCAAGCTTTCGCATGTATCCTGAATGCTGCCCGTGACCAAAAAACAGGTTCTCTTTTGATGTAACCAACGCATTTACGAGTCTTGAATAATTATGAAGTATTATGACCACATTATGTCTAGTTGACAAAATCCTCTCACAAAATTTAAGTTAGAATGAAATTATCAAAACATTTGTCTTGCTATAAACGAAGCATAGTTAAGAAAGCTTCCTCGAAAAGAATTTTTGTTGGTAAATTTTATCACTTCTACCTACATACTCAACTATATTCTTAATATGTCATATAACCCTAGAATATTAGCTGAATTAATGTTATCTAAACTTCATTATTTCTCTGCAAATAAAAGAACCCTTTCAGTCTGCTGTAGCTGAGTAACTTTTGTGAGATTATCCCAATTTTGTCTTCTGTGATAGAAAACCCTTAGAGTTTCAATCTTTGGGTTGTCTGTATACCACCCCTTGATTTCTCTTGTACCGCAGTAATCCAATCAACTTATTACAAGTAAGCTACACAGATATGTAATGTTCATAAATTTATCATACAAAAACCTCAGTTTTACTGCGTCTCTGCTTCATACACATAGGACAACTATTCAAATCATCTATGTATAAACCTATAACGACATTAGATAAACAATCTGTAGCTACAGCTAATCCCTAAATCTGTATTTTTCCATACAAGATCATGAATAAATACAGTGTCTGCTCACCTCAAAGCAAAAACAAGTGTGATAATATCAACACTCTAAACTTTGTCTTGTCAAATCATTTCTCATATAATCAATCTCACCATATTTTCATACTTCTTACATGTATATAAAAGAAGCATGATCAAATTACACCAACTCTGCTTTCCGCAAGATTGACAAACTTGATAAACAAACATTCTTTCAATATTTCGTCCGTCTGAAACACTTGTGTGCTTGCGAAATTTTGTTGTGTACCTTCTCATTCTGCTGACCAAAACGACGTCCTCATCTCAAAAAGCAAACAAAACCCAGCCTCCTCAAAAAGCATACAAAAACCATCCTCCTCAAAAGGCATACAAAAACCATCCTCCTCAAAAAGCATACAAAAACCATACTTCTCAAAAAGCATACAAAAACCATACTCCTCAAAAAGCATACCGTATTTTCTCTAATTAGCGCCCCTCCCCAATAAGCGCCCCTCTCTAATAAGCGCCCCTCTCAAGCTAAAAATATTTTTATAAGCGCCCCTCTCTAATAACCGCCCGGGCGCTTATTAGAGAAAATAATATTTATGCGGAAATTAATAAGCGCCCGGGCGGTAATTAGAATTATGGAGAAAAAACGAAAATTACGTAATAGAAACGAAAGATTGTCTTTTGAAAATGATGTTTACAATTAAAAAAAATGTTGCTCCCCTCTTAATTTCTGAAGTTTAATGTTCATATGAAGAGCTTTTCCTTTCTCCAACTCTTTGATTTCTTCTTGAAATGTTTTCACATGTTTTTTGTTTCCAATGATATCACAGGTAGCCAGTACAACTAGTCCGTTTTCCAGCTTTCTTCCACCCGAAAACGTAATCGCCTTGACAGTTGACATCCAGTTTTTAGATTTTTTTATAAGCGCCCCTCTCCAATAAGCGCCCCTCTCTAATAAGCGCCCCCCTGAACTTCATAAAAATTTTATAACCGCCCGGGCGCTTATTAGAGAAAATACGGTACAAAAACCAACCTTCTCAAAAAGCATACAAAAACCAACATCCTCAAAAAGCATACAAAAACCATCCTCCTCAAAAAGCATACAAAAACCAT
>JAUBWS010100632.1:0-10787 GCA_032270445.1 Darlingtonia californica | reverse complement strand
TTAAAGATGGAAACTTGAAGCCTTACATCAAGTCTGAACCAATCCCAGCTGATAACGACGGACCAGTTAAGGTAAGGAATAATATTCGTTTGACCACAATGAAGAATATTTTAAAGACAAAACTCTGCGTATTTTGGGCTTTTTTACGAATTAGTATATCCTCTTCTTTATGAAAAATGAAAATTTAAAGCTATATGTCAGTCCATGTTTCAACACACCAAAGTGTATTTTTCGTGAAATTTGAACTAAAAAATTAACCTCTCGATAATTTTTATTTGTCTTACGAGATTACATAATTTATGACCGAGGACTGCTGCCTGGCGCATGGGTTGTGGTTCTGCAATGGGGTCTAGGGTCGTAAAAAAATATTTTTCACCCATATCCACAAGTACAGTTGATAAAGAAAATAGAAAGGTTAACCAAGCTTTTCTACCCTCGAATTTAATACAGGGAATAATAATATGCTGCAATTCGTAAAGAAGCCGTTCCTTATGTTTTCTCAAACAACGAGTTATGCTGAATCTTCTCTTGCTAAACAGGTTGTTGTTGGAGAGAACTTCGACCAGATTGTCAACGATCCTACAAAAGATGTTTTGATAGAATTTTATGCACCATGGTGTGGCCATTGTAAAACATTAGAACCAAAATTCAATGAATTAGGCGAAAAACTTGCTGGTGTCAAAGATGTTGTTATTGCTAAGATGGATGCCACTGCTAACGATGCACCTCCATCATTCGACGTACAAGGGTCAGTAGAATAATCCATTAGAGCGCTTGCCACTAAAATTAACGGTTGAATCGCCTTTATTCTGCAATCTTCAAGATTTGTAAATTTTTAACTCCTTTGATGATCAAGCGGATGCGCTTTAACACCTTGGGTTAGGATCAAAATACCGGACCAACTTCAAAAAACCATAACTTCTGAACGAAAAAATTTGTTTTATGTTTTTATACCATTTTTGGCATCTATGGGAAATTTCTGTCGATCCATGTCCAGAACAAAAAAAAGGACGGTTTTGATAATAGGAGCTGTATGATTTTATGGGCACCCATTATTAAAACCGACCTTTAGTTTTATGTGTTGTGAGAACTGTACACAATGCACGTTTTCGATAAGTATATTGTTAGATACACACGCGCTCTCCACCGTTATTTAGACGTACCGTTAGTGGAGGTAAAAAGAGTGTTTTGATGAGAGTTTATTAGAGATGAAAACACATTTTTCGCTTTTTTTCGACTTCTAACGTATCAATTTTTTTTAACTTTCATGAAATGTTAATACTATTAAGATACAACTTATGTCAAAATTTCATTACAAAAAAATGAAGGCAACAAAAGTTATGACGAAAAAACTGATTCTCCCTTTAAGAAAGTCTCATAAAAACACAAAAGTTACCTCCGCAAATATTTCTAGCACTGCTCTCAGTTAATTATTCGTAATTATTACTTATCGAAATCGTTTATTTCGTGTTTTTTAACATGAAATCCACAATAGTATCACAATTTAACTAGATTAATAGCAAATTATTTCAGAACATAGCTCGATTTCTCCGCGTTTTTTTTTAATAATCCAAACAAAAATTCTTTTGATGCTTCGTTCTACCATGATTCATCCCTATGGAAATTTACTATGTTTGATTTCTAGGAGCCTCAAATCATTTAAATCCCTTTTTTACATTGTAATGAATATGATAATTGTCTGCTCCTGCTAAAGCTTTAAGCAACTGTTAGATTTAACATAGAAAGCAAACATATTTTTTTTCTCTTTCCAGATTCCCAACAATCTATTGGGCACCAATGGGTAACAAAGGTAGCCCAAAGAAATACCAAGGTGGAAGAGAGGTCAGCGATTTCATCGAATTCATCAAAAACGAAGCAACAAACCCTGTTGAACTTGGTGAGAAGAAAAAGAAGAAGAAGTCCTCAAAAACTGACCTCTAAAAAGTTTTTTTATTAACTTCTTACTCTGTTTTCTATGAGAAAATTGTACGTATTTAGAATGTTTTGCACTAATTGTTAGGTTCTTTTACCGTTAATATTTTAAAAACATCCATCAGACTTTCGAGATGAAATATACATGGTAATTTTGTAAATTATTATTCAAGACTTTTGTTTCGCGGCGCTCTTTTTCTGATGTGGAAATAGTCGATCAATCCACTATAAAACACTTAAACATAAAAACAACAAACAACATTTTGAGAAAATGAAGGTTTCAAAAAAGGATTTTGTTTTTCTTGGCATTTGCAAGCTTCATATGGGAGTGTAAAATAATCTCTGAATTTAATTTTTTAACCAAAGCTCTGAAGGGTGCTAGCAATGAAAGGGAAAAGATGAAAACGTATACACCATCCTAAGATTTTTTACAACATTTTAAGGATTTCATAAGACCATAGCCATTATAAAAAATCCCGGTTGAGAAGCCTATTGTTTCAATCTATTGTCAATGTTAAAAGCTTGAGGTCAAAAAAATTGGTTTGTTTTGCGAACTTTTGACAAATCGCAAAGGGATATTTTGATAACGTGATCAAAAAGTGAGCAAAACAAAAAACGTCTATTGTTAGATTCAAAGAAAAATTTGGCAATAAAGCTCGAACAAAAGGCTTCTCAACCGGGATTTTTTATAATGACTATAATCAGACGAAAGCCAAGTTATGGTTATCTATTGTGCCTAGTGCGGATGTTTAAAGGAAAAGAGGCTTTTTTATAGTCAGCTCTTTTTGTTGAAAGTTGGAAGTATATAAAAGGTTATGAAGCAGTGTTGAAATCGGTTATTTTAAATAGTTGTATTTTGAAAACTTAATCGATTAGATAGTTTAGGTTTTTCGGACCATTAACAAAAGCTTTGAAATCTCAAATTGCTGAGAGACCCCCATGAAAACCGCAAACATGTTCGGACATCCTTTATGGATGGCCCCTAAATAAAACTTCCAGTTTTCATTATCACTACTTTTGTCAGACAGGTGTCTGGCCCTATATCCCTATTTTGTCAGTCCACTAACAGAAGAATTCTCAACAATTTGGCAAAGTATCAAAAAATTTGACTTGATGACGTCATTTTAGTGGAATTTGGCCTAAAACCGCAAAGTTCAACGACTTCTGACGCTTTATTTGGCTTCCATGAGGCAGGGACTAATTATAGCTCCCAAATGAGGGGTCAAACATGTTTTCTAATGGTTTGCTTTCTCTTCGAATAATGACTTTCTTTTCAATGCTCTTTCATCTCCTCTTTTTCTTCACTTTACGTTGATAATATGTCCTGGCTGCGACACATTTTCCAACATAATATTTACATCTTTATAAAAAATCTGAAAAGAACTTCCAGTTTTAATACTGAAGTTTTTTTTGAAAATGTCATCCGGAAGAAGATCGTTGAACATCTCGAGTTAAATAATGTTTTTAACAAAACATAGCATGGTTTTCGAAGTGACCGATCCTATTTGAGTCAGCTTTTAGCTCATTTAAATACAAAAACATCTTTTCTGAAATACTTATACTAATACTAGTACTATATACTAATACTTAAACTTAAACTAAAAATACTAATTTTCTGAGATACTACCTTACGTGGACAAATTTTCGCGAATTCTAGGCTTTCTATTGTTCTTTGACAATAGTCTTTTGTTATAGAACAATATAATTCGCGAAATCCGCAAAAATTTATACACGTAAGGAATTTATCTGGACTTGAGTAAAGCTTTTAATAAAGTTGCCCACTGGATTCTTCTAGCCAAGCTAGCGAGGATTTGGTATTAGCCAAAAGCTTTTGAAATGGATTTTATATCTAACAGATATAATTCAATATGAAAATGTGGAGGGAGACAAGTCTCATCCAATTAAAGTCCTATCTGAAGTTCCACAGGGGTCAGTGTTAGGCCCTCTACTTTTTCTAAATATAGTTGGAGAGATCCATGATAATGTTAAGTACTCAATCTTGTCCAGCTTTGCGGATAAAAACAAGAGTACTTGGTAATCAAAAATCTTCTTGATACATTTAAGTTGCAAAGTGATTTGAATGGACTACATAGAAGATCTGGTCCCAAATTTTTGCCACAATGAAAGCGGAGCAGAAGTTGTTGGTATATTCTCCTACTATCATCCTCGACTTGGCAGAAAGTGCATCCTTTCCATAATAAAAAGATGGGCCAGCCTTGCATTCCAAGGACCAAAAATTTTCTATTGTATGCCAAATAATATACGAAATATGACTGAGTGTTCAGTCAAAAGTTTCGAGGCAAACTTGGACATTTTTTAAAGAATGTTCTGGACGAGCCACAGATACCCAGATACGTGAAGTATTAAAAGGGCAGAACCAAACAACATCATAAGTATAGTGGGCATTGGACTTCACAAGTTTGATGTATGAGGACTTCACAGAAACCTTATTAAAGTAATCAAAGTATTTAATAATAGGGACATGAAATTGTTAAAGCAAACGATACCAGAACGTGTCTTTCCGGCAAACTGCTATGCTATTGGGCCTACTTGGAGATAATTCCATCCATCCCAGGACTCTTATCTTACCTCCTTGACAGCAAAATAATTATGACTTTTCAATGTTTTGACTATGCTTTTCACCATAATGTATTTTTCCGAGTATGTGAGAGACAAGGCGCTGGCTAGAATGTATAGGCTAAAGTCAGTTCCGGGTGAATTGGTTATCTTGACCAGTAAGATCAGAGAACGAGTTTTTCTTTTATATTTCTTCTTTATTTATTTTTTGAAAAGGAACTTAAGCCCTAACCCGTCCCAAAAACCATAGAAGAATAGATAAATTTTGCTCTGATGGGGATTCGAACCTACTACAACATTTTACCCTGTGCTTCAAGGGCGTAGTCTCTATCATTAGTCCATCACCGCTACTAAGACTCCATAAATTTCTTTTATTTATCACCACGTGAGCTGCAATAATTACAACATTCACTATATATACGTCAGTTCCGTATGATATGAGGACGCTAGCGTATACATCAACGCCAGCACCGACAGACAACAATATAGCATTCAGACTAGTTCAGTATGGCATTCAGACTAGTTCAGGAACGGGAAAAGAAAGAAACGACACTTCTTATTAGACCCAAGACAATTGAATTCTGTTCAGCTTTCTCCTATGACAAGCAGGACATGGATAGGGAAAATGGACCAATAAGCTTTCAGAATTTTACTTTCTACTGTACGGTTATTCAAGTTAACAAACAGGACAACCGGAAATTTGTCTTAAGACTGTAGAAGGTTAGTAGAGAAGTTAGTGAGAGGAAAAGATATTAATTTTTCTGAGTCAAAATCAGTACCGAGAAAATAAAGAAGCCTTGGAGTCTATACCCCCAACCTTAAATGAAGCACACATTCTGGAAAAAAATCAGTAATTAAATATTCATTCTGTTATACCTTTCATACAAAAATCAAGTTTATTTTACAACAATACACATTTCTTTTTACCTAAAAATATATAGCGACTTCAATCCTTAAGGTAGCCTGCTTCCCACGGTACGACTATTAATGTGTTCTACCGTATGTGGAGTCTGGTACAAGCTGCCCTTAAGGTGGCAGACCACTTTTTCAAAATATCTAAATTTTCTAGAGAATTTTCAAGTAAGTTGCGGTATCAAAGAAAGCTCTTTGCATTGGGATGTTTTTCACGCAGTCTACATCAAAAAAATCCTAACGTACATCTCCTCTTGGTTCAATCGAAATTCTATACAAATTCACATAAGTTTTATTGAAAGGATTTGAAAAACATCTAAAATGCAACACCAATCTAGTATTTTTTTTCTCTTAAGAATTTAACAAACCTACAGATATCTTTGCGAAATCTAAAAAAAAACTGCATCTTCAATGTGATGTCATTTTATTGAATGTTAGAAATAATGTTAAGGCCTTTTAGTGATGGACCTTTAACATGGCCGCATTAATGTTAATGAAATTTTCCATATTAAGACATAAAGGAAGTTTCAAATACGCATTTTTCGAGTTTTCTATAGAAACGCTTGTCACATATGTTTGATTAAGCTAGCAAAATATTGTCTTGATTTGTCATTCTTCCTGACGTTTCTAACAAGTGTTTCTATAGAAAACTCGATTGATCCGAAATAAAAAAAATTCTCATACTTTTAACAATGTCAAAAAACGGAATAGTTCAAAACGTTGCTGTAATCTATTCCCACTTACTAACAATCTGGAAGACACTGCTTCCTAGCTGTAAATATTATATGATGTTTTATTCTGAGCAACAAAATTATTCTTTTTCCTCGGTATCTCAAGAGCCATACTGTATGATTTCGATCTGTCTATGCTTCAAGCATAGCAAAAACCAATTGAATAAAGCCCGCATAATATTGTACTAAGACTGATGGGTAGTACATATAGAGCATGCTGGGATCGTTACGTTGTATGTATTTTACAGAATGGACTTCGATTCTCCTAAGAACTTCTTTTGGACTTTCCATTTTTGCCATGCATTTTTTCGGTTCTCCGACACAAAATCCGGGTGTATGGTAAAATAACCTTTCTTTCTCCCGTTGACACGCTGAAACGACGTAGCCGGGTGTATGTAGTCTTCCACAGCCGGTCGAAAGATGTATTGAGAAGCCATTCTTGGATCTTCATAGTCTTGATCGTGTTGTTTGTAGATCTGAGATCGCTCACAATCATTGTCTTGACCTCCAAATTGGACTCTAGTAAATATGAACATAAACATAAATATGAAATCTTATGAAATGTTGCTGAATATTTTATAATCGCCAAAGCCGTGGTAAATGCCAGCTAAAACTAAGGCTAATACAAAATTCGTTGCGTTTTCATAAAATTTGACATTTACATGAAAATCTGTAAAATAATCAGGATGGGATGACAAAATCACCTGAAAATACCTCAAGTTTTTGCTCCTATTTTCTTTGTTTGGCGTTTTTCCAAGAAATCTTTAGAAAATTTGCGTTACGGACGGACAAGACTTATATTGATAATATGAAGCTCTCAATACCTTTCCAAGATAAATTTTTAACTGATTTTCAGTGTTAGCCACTTTAAGGAGAGAAAGAAAATACTTATTCACTGGTATAGAGATTTGAACTGTTTTTAAAGGATAGTTTTAGCATGTTTTGTCCGTCCTTAAATAATTTCACCTTTAAAGTTTTTTTCAAATTTGCCAAAATATTTTCAATGGAGATCTCATACCTTAAACCTACCTCTCCTAATAATCATCTTTTATCAGAATCAATTTCTCAAGATTTATTTTTCCATTTTGTTAGGAGAAAATAAGCAAATACAATAGAAATGTATATGTTTTTCCAAATTCTGTTTAAAAATTGATATAGCCTAGACTTTATATGTCAACCTATTTACTTACTATCATCCTATTCGTCATTTCACTTTATTATATATATTAGCTAGAAATTGTTACGGACGGACATCTTTTCATTTTTAACTGGTTTACGGCATAATTCTTGAAGAACATAAAAAGGAAAGAAAAATGAGATGAGGATAGGGGAGGGGGGGGAGGCTGTTTGTGTTAGCTGCTCCGAAGGCATATTTTCAATAATGAACTTGTTGTCCACCCTTAATGGTCCGTTTGTAACGCACGCCCAGTGTTATAGAAACATTATTTATGAAATTCCAGCAGCTTACATCGTTAATAACTTTCTATGGAAAGATGGTCGATATATACCAGATGTTCCAAAAAAGTATTTTTAACATCTAATCAACATTTTAGATGGGATTCGCTATTCAATCTTAAGGTTGTAAATCCTATATTTTATCCCTGTCCGTCCGTGTAGCGCTTGCATTTTCAACAATAAAACGTCTTAACATCACATTCATGGTCATTTTCAAAAGCGTTCATATATATAGCCTATAACCAAAAGCAAAATCATTTATGAAACCTTGTTTTGCTATCTTGTAATATGCCTCGAAAGTATCGTTTGTGCGTCCGTAACGGAAATTAAATTTCGTAATATCTCTAAATTCACAGACATCCCTGTTTTTATTGAAAAGCCTACCATTCTTAAACAACTTCAACATAACGGTAGAACCACACATAATAGTAATTGGGTATCGCAAACAGCACCGCACACCCACTAACAGCATAGAACAAAATTATTTTTGCATGAGTGTACAAGAATTATATTTGAGACACTGGACAGAACCGGGCCATGTCTGGTGCGTCGTCACCCTTTATGTCACATAGTTGTATTTCATCTTACCCTGCTAATTGTTTCATCATTCTCTTGTAGAGCTTTTCACGACAAGCATTGCAGTTTTGACAACTGTGCCCTTTATAAATAGGTGGTGCAGTCTTGATTCTTCGATGTCTTGTTTTCGCTTCTACTTGTAATGTACTTTCGTTGTCATCATCGCCGTTGTATAATGGGGAACTCGGCTTACCTGTGTGTGGAAGCTGAAAAGGAAAAAATCGAAATTATAGGTTGATTTTCAGCCAAAGATGATTTTGTATTTTGTGCTATAAAACCCGAAAAAAGGGGACTCAAGATCCTGACGTTTAAAGGGACCTAGTTTTGGAAAACTTAGTGAAGCTATTGTTTCAAAGTCTTCTCGAAAATTGCATGACATTCAAACTATTTTCAAATAATATTCTTGGTTCCACAATTTTTGGAAGTTTATGAATATAAATATGGTGTATAGCATACAGTAATAATTGATGAAAATTTTAGTTAAAAAAACGCTCTTACCTGAGTGCTTACTTCTCTTACTGACACTACCTCTAACGACCTGTTTGATGACCTTGACGATGCCGACGAACGAGAAGACATAGTTGACGCAGCGGATGAAACTCTCTTGATGTCACCTTCAGGTGTTTGAGGTGGGAGTGGTGATGGATATAGCGTATTTCCTTGCATTGGTGATCGCTTTGACAGCAACGAAGGCGCTGATTTGGGCGGTGATTGAAGGCGTACTTTTCGCTCTATTTTGACAGACATTTGGTTGGGATCCTCACTATCATTACCGCCCTCTTTGTTATTATTGTTAGCAATATTTTCCTGAGGAAACGGGCGATGTGAGGTGTCGCCATTGACTTTACTTAAAAAATCATGAACCACTTGTTTTTCTGTGTGAATAAATGATTATAGAGGAGATTACTAAATCGTATAATTTCTGTCAACTTAGACAACTAATGACAACCTAAGTATATATTTTCTGAACAAACTTCGGGGTCCTTGAGTTTCCAGACACGCCTCCGCGAAGGGAAGGACTTCAATCGAACAAAACCAGCATTAAGTTTAAAGTGCTTATAAAGAGCTTCTTCAGATATCAAGTCTAATCATAAAGATTATCTTTTAAAAGCCAACTTGGCCAAAACCTTTTGAGAAGTAGCAAAAAACAATTTTTTCTAAGGGTAAGGATTTGGTCTTAAAGTCTTAAAAGATTTGGTCTTGATTTTAAAAGAGCTTCTTTAGATATCAGGTTTAATTGTCAAGATTATATTTTTAATCCAACTTGGTCAAAACCTTTTGGAAAGTAGCAAAAAACAATTTTTTCCAAGGATAAGGATATGGTCTCTAAGGTTAATAGGTAACTCTTCCTTCCCAGAATTTATGGAATACCTTATCAGACATAAAAATGTCGGACAAAAGTGACGAAATTTTCGGGAAGTGACGAAAATTCTGTCTAAAGAAAACGTTTGGCCACCAAATTTTTTTATTGATTTAAAAAATTGTAAACACTATGATTCGTGTGATTTTTATTTGAAATGAAGTTTTTAAAAAGTTGAAGTTACGTCACTTTTGTCCGACGAATAATTTTGTCCGGCGAATATTTTGTCCGACATTTTTTTGTCCGATAAGGTATTGAATTCAATGCAAGCAATTCATCTCCCAAAAAGAACACTTACCAAACTCATTTGATGTTTTTAACCATTGATCAAATGCAGGTGATTTTTCATTGTCCATTTTGTCCTACGGAATTCAAAAATTGTAAGTCATAAACTACCGTACAATAGCACAAGTGTGCCAGGAAACTATTTCCCTTGCAATGGCATAATGTATTATAAACTTTTCGTTTTGGAGGTGTTTTCTTAAGGAATTTGTGATTTTTCAATATTTGTGACGTTCTATGGGAAAAGGGGGCATGGTCATTTTTAACGCGATCGTACTCCACCTACTTGCAAAATCATGAGAAAACGTCTGCGGAGGAGCTCATTTCTATTTAAGCGACACTCAATTGGCGTGTCACTTAAATATAGAAATGCACTCCTCCATAGACGTTTTTCATGATTTTTAGAGGCAAACAAGTGAATTATGGATAGCTTTATGCCCCCTTTTCCCGTAGACAGTCACATTTCTTAGTTACTTGGTCCTCGGCTTTAAATATGTATATTAACCACCAGGTACACGATAGATTTGAATTGAAGGATTGACGAAACGTTAAAGTGTAATTGATATAACGTAAATCTAATGTTAATGTGATATTAATATGACATTGTAATATGATAATGTGACGTTGAAATATGCTAAAGTGACGTTAAAATATCCACATGTGATGTTGATATGACGTAAATATGACGTTGGTCGTAAACAACCTTCTGAGACTTCTATGTCTAAAATCGAAACCACAAGTAAAGTTTCGGTGGAAATAACCTTGAGGGCGAGCTCACGGAAGGCGAGGCGCGCACTGATTCAGCTTTCGACTTTATAGTCAAAAAATCATCGTATTCGAAGGGTTTATATTAATTTGATGTTAATTTTACGTTGTTATAACAAAAATTGACCTACCGATTTTTTTCTTTTGAGTTTAATCTTTTTACCAACTATTCCGTAATAATTACCTGAAAATAAACA
>JAUBWS010100609.1:0-10789 GCA_032270445.1 Darlingtonia californica | reverse complement strand
GTAATGGATGAATTAAAGCAGTAATACCAATATAAATTTCCTTATCCATCTGAGAACTTGCAAGTTGATCACCCAACAAAAGGAAACAATTTATTTCCAAAAGCTAAAACTTATGTACTTGTTTAACCAGCGCCTGTGTGGTCTGTCTGTTAAAGTGGACAGAAGCATCAAATTTTCCAGCAAAGTAGTTTTCGAAATACTCTCCAAACACATGTGAATTTCTGCCCTCCGAACAGATATTTTGCAAAAAATATATCGAGGCAAAAATGCCTCGTTGGCTGCTATCGAGGGAACATGGTATCTACATGGAAATGATTCGGAATCGAGAATCTCAGAAATTACTCCAAAGAGCATTGTAATCTTGGAATTACTCCCAGTCTGGGAGTTTTTGGACTTCAAAATATTTTAGATTACGCCTAGATCGAGAGGTAAAGCACTCAAAAATTATGGTGTACGAGATTTTTTTGTTATTATTTGTGATTTTTGATATTTCTCGTATGATTTTGACTTTTTTTGTAATTTTCCTGTGATTTTTGAGTTTTTGTGATCTTTTTGTGATTTTTTGGACGAAATTTTAATGATTTTTTATTTTTTTGTAATTTTTTGTTTGAAGGTTACGAGATTTCTTTTGAGTAATTTATCTCTTGGCCTAGTTTTCTTTATTTTAAGTTTCATCTTATTTTAATTGATCATATTTTGTTTTCCTATTTTTGGAGAGTGGAGGAGACTGGGGATAGGGAGCTGTGACACCGCAGTACCATTTCTTATTTAAAACTTTTCATGCAACAATCCACCATTAAGATTTGTTAGATAGGTACATTATAATCAATACAACAAATTTTTGTTTAGAGGATTCTCCGATGTTGGAATTAATTCAAAATAAAACCTCAAAATAAAACCAGACTATAGTTTATATTCTTTCCCATTGACGGTTGTGGTTTTACAATATTCAAAGTTGTTGAATCGCTCGCGTATTTGTTTATCCATATCCTGAGGCAACTGAGAAGGAAACAACCCTTGCGTTTGCAGACAATATATACTGTCAAAATTAATTCGAAATGTAGAATACTATTTCTTCAATGTAAATTTCTATCAATTTGAAATAAATCTTTTTCATAGGATTTTCGTTTTCGGTAAGTGTACAATTTTTTTTAAATAAGGCAACATTCCATTCAAAATTGACTCTTCGAAAGAAGACAACTTTTTTAGACTAACTAGTTTCAATTATTGGTATAAAAGACAAAGCCGACGAACCCGAATTCTTCTCTTCCAAGCATATGCTAGCAACCTTCACTAAAGTTTTAAAAATTTATTGCAAAACAATTGTCCGATGCTAGCCTGCCAAATCGTAGATGATCAATTGAACAAATTTACGCAAGTACTTTTAGAATTCTATTCTAAATCATCAAATATGCTACTCGTATCAATCTTGCCGAAAACACAATTGCCAATAAAAGATGGTCAGATATTTGCGAGAAATGATCAATATTTGTCATTAAAGAATATATTTTTTGCCAGTACAAACATGTTATCTTTTATTAGATTTCTCAGTTAAATAAAAATCATTCTTTTGCCAGATATGTTGTCCAATCTTTATTTTTGTGTTAATGTCCTAAAGACAATAATAGTTCATGGTCAAATTCCACCTTTAGATTTTGTTTTGAAACTTTGCCAATATGGCAATTGCTTCAGAGTTCCAGCTTACAATAGGCGGTTCCCAGATAAGACATTCGTAAAGTCGTTCCTCGTTTTACAATTGTCTTTATGAAGTAAACCCAACGACATAGAAAAGATGACTGCAATAAACAGTTCAAAGACTTCATGATTTCCCTTCGATTCTTCTATCAGTAGATCATTTTTAAATTCATATACTGGGAGTAACAATTAAAAAACCTACTTTAGGTTAAAAAAGCATTGAGATGGTTGACAATTCAATTTAAGAATATTTGAGGCTGTGAGTCTTACGACGCGATAAATGTAGTAGGGGAGGGAGTATTAATTTAGTAAACATCATAGGATTTAAGGGGGAAGCCAAGGTACAAGAAAATGTTTTGATTTACTATCCTCTATAGAGGCTAACAATGTCATTGGATTTCTCTGTTTTTATACCAAACTCGTCTGCTTTTTTATCATTCGCTTGGACACAATAACTTATATCAGTCAGACTTTTTCAGCACTAAATTGGTCTGGAATCGCTGTCTCGGTACCGGGTATGGTAGGACATTGATTGAGCTAAAGAAAACTATTTCCATAAAAGGTATATAAAATATATAAATTTATCCCTAAAAACTCATATAATAGCATGATCAGTATACGTACAGTCTGTACGTGATGGAGGAGGAGTATCCTGCTATTTTGAATTCGATTTTAATGTAGACTCAATTTATGAATCATTGTGGCTATGGAGAAATATTTTCTTCTCCTGTTGATTTTGTGATTAGAGTAAAATTCCCTAATCAAATAAGTGTGTTTGTGTAATATAATTTGATTGCACGTGTCGTAGTAAAGTGTTTGATTAGCTAAGCTTGAACGTGCAAAGTGGTCATGTTGAGAAATTCACCGTCGCGCAACTTCTCTGACATTTTTTCATCGACTGAAGTCGATCGTATCTCTGGATAAATTTTCTCGTATAATTTCATCCCAACATAAATTCATAATCTTTGTGTTGATTGAAAATGAAACATAAGTTATTGTCATATTGTCAAAGCCTGCCAGCTTTTTTTGCGGTCTTATCCCTTCATTCTAAAGAGTTTCCACAAAGCTTTGGAATACCAAATTTTTCCGATATCGTAACAGCAGTGTTGTTTTTTTGGCACAATCTAATGTAACTTTCAGAACACACTGGGACGATAATATTAGAACTAATGGTATAAAATGAAAGTTCTTCAAATATATATGTTCGTTAAGAAAGCGTTGACTCATTTAGAAATTTGTTTAAAAGGTTGAAGGATGATATCCTTACTAGCGGAAGATACTCGTTTAGTCCATATAGGTTGAGTATCCTCCGTGTGTGTTAAAAGCATTGCAAAACAGGCATTTTGATCAAATTTGGACACAAAGGTGCAAAGGTTCATCGATATCGAAGAGATCTTTAGAAACAAGGTCTAATCCCAAGTTTTATTTATGGAAGCTGTTTTTATTTTTGTCAATTATTTCTTCGATGTTTATTCACTTAAATGAATCATCGTTTCACACTACAGCGTTTTTTCTTCTATCTCATAACATTTTGAGAAAATTTCAATACAACATCTTTTGATGATACTTTTAACGTGTATATGGACGACTACGTGCGTATGTACTCGGTAGAAATATCATCTTCCTACCGATGAAAAAAGGGGCTCATCTGTTTGCGAAATAAGATTTAGCACAATGACCAAAGATGCTTAGAGGATTAAGATTTCCTCATTGCTAGCAATGTCATGTTCTCTTTACCATGTGACGTGAAAAGGTGAAAACTCTTTCATTTTAAGTGTATATAATTAATTAAAACGTACGGTTGCGGTGAGGGGTTGTGTGGAATTTGAGACTACAACCTATCCACTCTTTCCATCTTCTTTCCTATTATTTTCCACTTAGATGTTTGAGTACCTTTTAATTTTCCTCGACTTTTGTATACACGAGATCTCATGTTATTCGGATCCTCCAAGGACCTAAATTTCTTTCGAATTAAATGAATTTTGGAATTATGGGATTTTTGGAAAAGGTTCCATACTATGAAGGGACCGTAAAATTTGTTCAATTTAGGTAATTTCATGAATAATATAGAAGCTTGAATTATCACGAGTTGTACTTACTGTAACACTAACCCTAACCTTATGTGTTGCATACTGCAAACACTAGCTTCCACAATGACTGCCATGGTATACAAATATACACAGTAAGTGAATTGAAAGTTTTCCACCTAGTCAATGTCCCAATTATCAGAAGTGTCTGCATGATTTAAGTGAAGTTTTAAGGAATCTCAAACTAGCAGTCCTGCATAGCAAATGTGAAAATAGTGGTTTGAACTCCCACTTACCCAGGGTCCCATTTATGGAGAGCCAACTTTATTGTGTTGTACGTCTTACAATTTTTCACTTTCTTTTTGAATTTGATCTTTTAAATTTCTGATTTTCACTTCAAATTATGTATCTATCAAATGCACTTACATAGGAAATTTTCCACATTACTCAAAAAAATGTTATATAGATGAATGATGAACAAGTTTTGTGTGCACCATTTAAAGATTAATACAAAGTTTACAAATGTTCTATTCTCTAATGATTTAAAAACAAGCTCGGATGCACCAGTTTTGAGAATGCAGGCTTGGAAGAGGTATAGGTGGTATTTAAAAACATTACTTTTAAGCATCGTAAATGTATTCTTAAATCGATCAATTAAAGAGTTCTGGTTGGCGTTTACTGTAAAGTGGAGAGGCAGAGTTTTATTAATATCTTAATGGGAACATTCATACAAAGAGGTGTGTATTTTTATCATTGATATACTATAAGGACTATCTTGACTGAAGGGTGAATTCTAGTCGAATGTTATGAACGATAGTTAATATGGGTTCAAAAAGTGAGGGTGGGGCGGGCTCAAAAACAGAGGGTGGAAATTTTTTGATTTTTTGATCCTGGAACGCCCCTGAGAGTGTTATAGTTCATTGTAAGATTTAAACGCGAATACACAAAACAGCACTTAAGCATTCACTTAAGAGGTGCTATCCACCTTCTCCACCTGTCCACGGACCCTGGTTTTTCTCTAAGTTAAGTTTCCTTAAGTTACGTTTCCTTAAGTTTGCATTACTTTCTGAAGGTAATTTTCACAGATAAGAAGGGTTTTGTGATCAAAAAGTAAACAGATTTATGATAAAACTGTTTTTGATATCTATGTTTGTTCCCTATGGTAAGGTACTCTTCAAAAGCACAATTAGTTTTCTATTTATAACTGAGAGCTAAATGCACCATGGTCATTTATAGATCAGCAACTTGACAATTTGAAAGGCCATGTCAAATAATACTATTGTAAAATTATCAACACTTGAGGATTATTTGTTCTTTTCCTCTTCAAGTCTGTTTGTAAACTTTCAAGTTCAACAGTGAGATATACATATCAGAAGAGAGTTCTAACATGCCTAAACAAAGATTTTAATTCATTGCCCGCTAGAGATACTACAAATTTCAAAGTGTCACACCTCACACCAAACTTTTAAGCAGTTTCTAAGTCTTGAATGTTGTCGATTTTTCAAAAAGTTCAGCGAAAAATGGATTTGATACGTCCACGAAGCAAGGCCACTTTCAATGGAAAGTTTGTTTTCTTTCAAAAACTTTTATTTACAATAGTGCAGGGCTACAGTTTTAGTGAGGGAGGGAGCAAAAAGGCTCATATATATTTCATGTGCCAAAACCTTTACACTTTTTGTTAAATTTTGTGGATTTTTCTTCCTTTTTGTAAATTTGCCCTCTTCTTATGTAAAGCTAAACTTAAATTGAATCCTTTATTATTTCAAGAGAAATTACTGCAGTTAATTATTACTGCATCATAATTCTTTGCGATACCCTTTAAACGAATTCTTGTCCAGATTTCTTTGACAGCATCTTTATAATATGTGTGACAAAAAGAAAGTCATCATTTATTTACTCATTCATTATCATTACTGGACATTACAGTATACAAAATACCAAATAGGTTCATTTTCAGGTAATCATTTGTATCTAACCAAAATTTCCATAAGCACTCTACTTATGAGTGATCTTTTTTTTTCATTTTATCACTCATGGCATTGTCCATACAGGAGAATCGACCTTCCACAGACATTCTAATATTTCTAAGAAATCCTAACGGACATCTCTAGTGTATTAGCGGAATAACATAGCATTGTTAATACAGCTTTAAAAATCTATTAGTACGAATGATTTGTCTGATCTTTTCATTGAACGTTGAAAAATACCTCGACAATCCTGGATGTCCTTTTCCCCAAAAGACGTATTACATTTTATATTGTTGTTGTTATCTCTCTCATTTATGTAACTGATACACATTATCAACATTCTTTCTCCCAAGTGTTTTTGTTTTTCTCGGGACGATCACACAAACAGGAAAGAATGTTTTAAGATGCCGTAACGATGAATTAGAGAGAAAAAGAAAGACATTTGATTATTTCCGACCGAATAGTACTTTGTGGTATGAATGCGTTACACAATTAGATGCTTATTCGTGGAAGATGCTATTTTATAAAAATTGAAAATTATCGTAAAAGGTAGTTCAGAAGAAAAGAGTAATATAATTTTAACTCTTCTGTACAAATGACCATGGTTAAAGGTTTAGACGCCCTCATTAGTAGCAGTGGATTGCTTCCTTAAAGAATCGCCCTAATTGGTAACACGACTTAAAACAGTTAGAAATATTTAAAAACCATGTAACTGCCTGAAATTTGTTGCTTCTATTTATGTGACATCGCCAAGGGTTGCTTTGTGTTAGAGTGCCGATTCCTAACAAGGGATCTTGAACTAAAATTTTCTTTATCCTTTCTTTAAAAAGGGTGTGCTTCATTTCAGAGGAAATTTTTATTCTGGGAAAATAGTTTCCATGCTACTACTTTTAAGCATATAACTTTGCCAAGTTACTTTTGCGTGATATTGCAAGCTTTGTTTTATACAAGCAATTTAACAAGAAGGGCTCTGAATGAGAACAATCTAAAAACAATCTGTTGGTGCACTAAAAATCCATTATTGATAATCAAAGCAGGCAGGGGCACGTTAAAATTAGCCTTGGTTTTCAGTACACAAGAAACAACTTACTGATATTGCCATGTTTGGTAGGGTATTTCTGCAAGAGAAGAACAGATTAGGCTTGGATAACCCTGGTAAAAAAAGCCTCAGAAATATAAACCATCAGCCACATATTGGTCTTATCCAGGGTCTTATGTATATCTTAATATTTGCATAATTTAACAGAAATTTCCATATAGCCAGTGTGTCACCCTAACAATGTTTCCTTTTACTGAATACCTTAAGGGAATAAGATTTCGTGAAAATTAGATTTCGCAAGAATACAATTTCGTGATTTCGCAAGGATTTAATTTCGTGAAAAGGTGAGCTTTGGAGCTTTTGGCATGGCTCAGGTGGGTGATGATTGAAATTCAACTTTGAACAACATGGATTTCACGAGACTTTAATTTTGCGAATCACTGAAAATAAAAAAAATTTGTGAAGATTAAATTTCGTGAGTTGTTATTGAGGAAAATGAAACATTGACATTTAATTCTCTTGAAATTTTATCTCCTTAAGGTACATATTTCGTTGTGGTAGAAGTACTTAATGACAACAACTCTCGTCTTGTATTTCGTCTCAAATTTGCATTGGTATTCTCCTATGGCCTCCTGTAGTTTTTGAGCGTTTTCACTTTCAGGGTGATAAGCCTCATTTTTTTCTGATTTTTATGGTATGTTTACTGCCAAAATGAATTACTTCATTTTAAAAATGATGGGTTCTTGTCTCTAGTAGCTTTTGGGTATGTACATTATATATTTTGTTACGTTTCGGGAGGCATATTTAGGCTCTAGTCTTGTAAAGTCTTTCGCCTGTTGTTTAAACAGACCCAAAAATAAAGAAAGCATATTTGAATTTTATTTGAATTTTTTTCTTTTTAATCTGTTAGTTCAAAATTTAATCTATGTACAAAAAATCAAATAAATTTTCGTTACTGTATATAAAGTAAATAAATAAAAATCTCCCTTCGGATCCTAAAGCTAATTCTAAATTTTTCCGTTAGAAACTTTCGGACATAAAATGAATATTTAAGATAAATTTTCATAAATATATACAAATCTAAAATTACAACATTTTCTGAAGAAATATTGGCAAAATATTCACCTTTATTTTTGTTTTGTTGCCATAGTGAAAATGACCAGTAGCATTTTTTCACATTATTTATACGTTATATATATATATAGTTCCTACATTATAAAAAAGACCAACCAACCTTTTTCATAAATCTTATTTACATCCAATCCAAGTTTAGAGATAATAATATCAAAGAAGATCATATATCTCAAGTTAAAACTAAAGATTCACAAATTTCTTTATTTATGACGAGAAAAATAGAAAAAAAGAGCGCAAAATTACGTTACAAAAGAACATGGAGGAAGTACGTGATTTTAGGGTTGAATATTGGCAAATCAGATGAAAATAAAAAATCTTTTTCATCCTCTTGAACTATATTTCACAATATTCTTATTTTACTTCCCACGATTTTTTTTCTTTTGGAAGAATTATAAATAGCAGCGGGGGTTTTCTTATCTTCTTTCTAATATATGTCAAATTTTTTATTGCAAATATATATCTAAAAATTATTGGTTAAAAAAAGGAATCGACACATTAAAATAACCTTAAAAATATAACTTACAATCAAAAATTTACTGAGTTTTGTTTTGTACACAATGAATATCAAAATAAATATACATGTATGGTATCAAACTCTACGAAAAATCGAGAAAGGAAAACGTAAACTTACTATTAAAGTATCAAGTTTAATTATATTAGATATTTTTAAATTAGAAATTTGTACGTAATTGCAATGAAACTGCAAAGAGACTTAATTGATTGCTGAGCAATTAAGTATTGGAAATTTTTCAAAGTAATTATGATTTCGATTCCTCTGTTAGTTTGTTTATGATTCGTGGCAAGTATGGTAATGAAACTAATTAAAAATGAAAAACAAAAAGAAACATAAACAACAAAAATGAAAGAATGAATAGAAAAATAAGAATCTAAATGCTGAACTAAAATGTCTTAATAAATTAACAAATATAAACAAATCTACGAATCTAAAAGTTTTCGTTTTTCAAGTCTATTAAGGTTGATGGTCCATTCATTTTGTTTTAGTAAGCGTGAACAAGAACGTACTTTTTCAAAGGGTGACTTGAAAAGCCAATAGATCCGTCAGGCCCCTTTGGTTGTCTGATAATTTCAAGTTGTGGCATGCGTTTTAATGAGTTTTTCAAATTCTCATTTTGTTGAATCATTCGCCGTTGTAACCATGGTGACAGCTCAGCTGCTTTGTTGCTATCATCATTGAAGGAGTTTCCTCGTGATTTTGACCTCCAATCACCATCAAACGAGTTTCCACGCGATTTACGTTCGTTGTAGGAGTTATTACGAGATTTATTTCTGCGATCAGATTCAGGACTTGAGTTAGGGCTCTTGTGGACACCATTCACCAAAGGAGATAATTTATACTGGTTATTATTTTGATTCCGTTCTGGAGACCCCTTAGTACGTCTGTTGAATTTAGGACTGGTTTTCGGACTAACACTTGGTGATGTGCGAGGCATATTCTTTGAGTTATTTCCGTCACTTTTTCGGTTAATTTTGGGACTGGTTGCAGGTGAACTTCCACGTGATCGATTATATCTCTTGTTGCAACTACTGAATGCCGAAAACTCGGTATCGGATGAGGAGCTAGGGTAGTCGTCTGCACCTGATACTTCTAACAAGCGGCTGCTTCGTGTACCCTTAGCAGATCCTCGTCTTCCAACGGCAGAGTCTGAATCTCCTGCGTCAGAGTTATTGGCGCTGTTGATCTTCTTTGCTTGTTTTGGGCCCAACTCAAGCAACTTTGCGACAAGTCCTTCATATTTGTCAGTGAAGCTGGTTTTGATTGCTTCATTTGCTACATCAGGGTTTTCAAATTCAACTACAGCAACAACTTCGTCACGTAGCTCTGGGTGTCTCGAGAAGTGAGACTGAAGATCGTTGGGAAATTTCTTGCCAGGTTTGATGATTCTGACAGATACAACATCATCTTTATGGTTCACAAAAGCTTCAGTCATGAAGTTCATAGATGGGTTCTCATTTGGGATCTTGGTCAAAACAATATGCTTGACACGTACCTGATCTAAGAGTTCTCTCGGGAGAGGAGTCACTCGCCTCAATTTCAGCCCAGTGTCATTGACAACCAACTGTGTAGAGTCTTTTAAAGCTTCACCAATTACTCGGTAGTCACGACTCAAGGAACGCATCTTTTTAAAGGATGCTAATAACTTCAAGTTTACAAATCCTTCTTTATTACGCTTCACGTGCTTTAACAAGAAACCGTCTTTCTTTAGGTTTTCATCACTGAAATAGTATTCAGCTTGAGTTATGATTTTTTGACGCATTTCTTCAGTTAGCTCAACAGGGTCTTCTTCTTCTCCAATGGAAGAACCTGAATCGAGGCGTTCATAATGAGGTGCTCGTGGCAAAAGTTTTATGTGACATAAGGTTTTCTTCTCGTCGTCTGAGTCAGTACTGCTGCTCGTGGAAAGACTTCCAGCCTCGTCGTGTCTTTCAAATTCTACTTTTTGAAACTCAACTTGAATTTCTGGTACATCTGCCATTTTTTCTTTCTTATGATAAAGTAAATTCAGTTTCAGTGTCCAAAAGACAAACTATATATAACTAGTGAGTCGATTTATCGTTCCAAATTTCGTCAAATTCTTCTTTCACCACTTTAAAAAACTTTCGCCTTGCTACGATATCTTCTTCTCAACCGAACCAAACTAATTTGCTTGTGTCTTGAGAAGAGCGATGTTGTAATGTATGTTGTGTTACAACGAACATCTTCTTATATTTATGATTATACTGACGTCATTCGTCCCTATTGTTTGCATGAGTAACGTGGGTTGAAATACATGAGATCTGATTGGCTGATATTTTAATAATGATAATAAAAATACTACGACGTAGTTGGTTTGTTGTTGTTGAATTAAAGCAAATATGAAATATTTAAGACATTTTTGATTGATTGATTGATGTAAATATAAAAGAGA
>JAUBWS010100598.1:0-10790 GCA_032270445.1 Darlingtonia californica | reverse complement strand
ATTCTAGTTAGACAGACCAAGTTAGATATACTTGCCGTCTGCGAATCAAAATTAGGTGATGAGGTATCAGACGCAGATATGTCAATAGATAATTACAGACTTACAGACTGTCTTAGTTTACTGTCATGTAAAGCATGCTATGCTAGCTCAAAATAAGCTTACTAATAAAAGTAACCCTCTGGGTTAAAATCAAAACCAAAAAATGTAAGCCTTTTTTTGTGAGTGTAACATCTCCTTCAATCAGAGATCCAGTATGCTACACAAAAAATCTTGACAGGAATGCATATCTAGCTGACCTTGGAAATTCTGATTGGTCAGATTTCTTTAATACTATAGACATTGATGAAGCAACTGAGATTTTTAATAGTATTATACTGAATACAGCAGATAAACATGCACATTTAGTTAGTTGTAGAGTCAAAGGTAAAGGATCTCCATGGATAAATAATAATTTGACCAAACCCATTAGAGAGAGAGACAGTCTTCTGAAACAAGCAGCTCGTTCTAAAAGCCCAAATGACTGGGCAGTTTTTAAACGTAAAAGAAATTACGTTATTAAACTCAAAAAGGCTTTGAAGAAAGACTATTGTAGAAATGCGTTGGACGATGCTAGAGATGACCGTAAACGGCTATGGAATAAGATAAAAGAGCTTCTGCCAGATGAAAGTAGCTCAAAAATTAATGAGCTATCTATGGAAAATGGCACAACTAATAATGGCAGCAATTCTATCGCTAACTATTTTTACAATTTTTTTGTGAATGTTGGTGCTAGACTAGCATGTAAGTTCCCTATTTCATGCACTAGCAAAATTCATGTAAATTGTACACAGGACTCTTTTAATTTTAAACCTTTCTCCCTACGTGATGTAAAGAGATCTTTAGACTCTCTTAATACTAAAAAAGCAGCAGGTCTTGATGGAATTCATGCTAGGTTGTTAAAGGAAAGCTCTCCTGTCATTGTAGATAAACTCATGTACCTCTTCAACTTCTCCATTCGTTCTGGGACTGTTCCTAAACTGTGGAAAGTTAAAAGAGTGTCTCCTATCTACTCTGACAACAAAGATTTTGTAGGGAATTATCGACCAATTTCAGTAGTCTCTGTGGCTATAAAGATCTTTGAAAAGCTGGCTTATTCTCAAATGGTTGATTTTCTTGTAAAAAACAACCCATTCACTCCCATCAATCTTGGTTTAGAAGTGGGTTTTCTACAGCCTCAGTTACACTTGACGTAAAAGAGCACATCATTGATTGTTTGAAAGAAAATAAGTTTTCTGTGCAACTCTATTAGACCTATCAAAGGCATTTGACACTGTAGACCATACCATCCTGTATAAAAAAACTATTTTGCTATGGTTTTCGAGACACAGCCTTTCAATGGTGTGAATCATATCTCGAAGAACGAAAGCAGCAAGTCCGTGTCAATAATAAAACATCAGATGTTCTAGAGGAAAAACCATTTGGAGTACCACAAGGTTCTGTCCTGAGACCTCTTTTTTTCCTTCTGTATATAAATGACATGAAGAACTCTGCTACCTCTTCCTATCTCCACCTGCATGCTGATGACACAATCGTACATGATTGGTTTATGCTTAATTAACTTACACCTAATGCCAAAAAGTGTGAGACAATCTTCTTTGCTAATCAATCAAATCTGAAAAACTGTTCTGACATTGTTGTAAACTTTGCAGGAAATGAATTGCAGTCCAAAGACTCAGTTAAGTATCTTGGAGTCTTCTTTGACTCGAAATTAACCTGGAAAAAGCAGATCAGCAATGCTCGCAAGAAAATCAACTATAAAATTGATGAAAATTAAAGCAGTTGCTAGGGTCCTTGACCCTGTTGATGTTACTATGTTAAAAAGGTTGTTTGTATTCCCATACATTCGCTACTGTTCTACCACTGCAACTCACTACTTGCTTAATAAGCTCCAAGCCACTTGTAATAAGGCTCAAGTATTCTCTCATGGTATTCCAGAGATTAGAGTTAAACAACGACTAGATCTGGTTACCTGCATTAACAATACAGCTCCTGAATACATTGCGAGTCGATTATCAAGGGTCAATCAAAACCATCAGCACAATAAAAGGCAAGCTT
This sequence comes from Darlingtonia californica, assembly GCA_032270445.1. NCBI lineage: Eukaryota > Viridiplantae > Streptophyta > Magnoliopsida > Ericales > Sarraceniaceae > Darlingtonia > Darlingtonia californica. Next base: position 8,696 of record JAUBWS010100598.1, on the reverse strand, counting down.
CATCTGATAACATTTATTCCTCAGCCAGAACCAGCAAGATATCCTCGCAATCCATCAGATATGTAGCTCCGCAGGTTTTGAATGGCTTTCCTGCTAGAATTAAAAATGAAAAAAGCTTTCTTCTGTTTAAATCAGAACTGAAAGAACTCCTTCTAAGTTAAGTTCTTATACAAAATTTTTTATCATTTTATCTATTATTTTAGATTTTACCAGTCTATATTATGAATAAATTACTATACATCATTTCATTTTGTTTCATGACAATAAGTGGCCCCTGGTGGAAACAACTTCAGCATTTAGTGGTCTGGGTTTATCCAGGCTAGCTACTATAAACATGAATTATTATTATTATTATGTATCAACCTCCGTAAAAATAGACTCACCGAAGACATATGTTACGCTCAGCTCAACACAATGGTTGACGCAATGAATAGACAACAACCATGGCCACCCATGTTTTGTTAACCTCGCCATCAAACCCTTGTTCTTTCCTGTGTTGACACTGGCGCCATCAGAAAGTAAAGGATACCATACCGTACCATACCGATTCGGGCATCAGAAAAATTGCTTTTGTGCCCATGGTTCCTTTCCTCTTTTATAGTAGCCAACCTGGCTGAAATCGAAGTGTACAAACAAACAAACAGAAACATTGCAGGAAAATTTCTTTGAAGCTGGAAGGACTTGAATTCAGAAGATCTTCTGGTAATTGGAATTGAAAACTCTCTCTACTCTCTGGTATCTAATAGGCGTCCCACAGCCCCGCTAGTTGATTTTTCGAAATTTTCCAGCCCCACACTTTTTATTCCAGCCCCCAGCCCCCCGCAAATTATTTTCAGATTTTCCATTTCAGAAGCTGTTGCATTGTAATAATGCTTTAATGTTATGACTTTTGTTTATATTATTGCAATATTACTGTTCTGTTTAATATCAATAGTGAGATTTTGTAAACCTTTGCACATACATTTTTCCAACCAACCCCTACGATTCCAAACCCCCAGCTACAGTATTAATTCTCAAGATTTTTCCAACCACCCCTACTATTCCAAACCTTCCGTCTATTAGATAGAGAGAGAGAGTACATAAATTGTAATCTTTCACCTTATAAGAATACCATTAAACTAGTTTTGGGTATATAATGGCCAATTTGAATATAAACACTGGTGCTAATGTATATATATAACATTTTACTATTCCCTATTACTAGGTTGAATAGAATGTGAGGCACCTTTGGAATCACATAGAGATCTATAGACGAACGTCAAAGATGTCAAAAATAAATAAAATAAAAAATCTGTTGGTTCAGTCTCGTGAATAAATAGGCAAATAAATATATTAATATGAACCTATCAAAATCACTCACATAGATAACCTAAAAGCTTTATTCCCAGAATTTGACTTTTAAAACAAGACACTAATTTTATAATTATGTTGTATGTTCATCCCGCACCTATTCGGGCATCAGAGAAATTGCGTTTTTTGTTTAGTAGCCAACTTTGTTAATCATGTGTATATTCTTGTGTTTTATAGTAACCACTACTAACACTGAAGTTATCATTGCATTGTGGTGAAGAACTAATTCTAATCAAAACAAGTGAGTAACATATACTAACAAACGTAGCTAGAATCGAAGTGTGGTGCGTTTTTTCATAATTGCGTATTGACTTGTTATGGCTGTTGTCATGCGAAATTTGTGTTTTTATCTGTAAATTACCTAGTTCTATTTAATCTGTCTTGTATTTTGATGCAAATCTTTTGTGCTCTTCAATCTTATGCCTGAAATGTTTTCGTGAAATCTGTGATAAATCAATAAAGAAAAAGCTGTTTACTGTGATTTCTGAAAAAATGGGTCCTCTCTTGTAATTTGCTCAGTAATTCTGACTTTGAATACCTAACCAAATCAGACCCTAATGAAGTTGGTCATGTCTCAAATGTAATTGTGAAATTTTTCCTTTTAGTCATGTCAAAAATGACCGAATAATTGTGTTGGTGAATTTATAGACTATAGACATACATATAACAACTGTGAATCTTCTAATTCTGAATTTTCAATTGAAAACTCTAAATCCTGCCTCCTTTTTTATCTTCAGTCATGTTCACTTCCAAAACATTTTCGCGAAATTCAAGCCATTTTGTGTTCTTTTAAGTAGTGTTTTAAACAAAATTTAATTCATCTTTGTATGAATTCCCTCAATTTGAAAACTACATTCTTTATCATATCCCATCAGTGAGTAACGCAGGAGGCACTGCCCTAGAGATTTCGTCTTTGTTAACTTCGACTCCTAAGAATGACCTATCAAATATTTAGTGAACTCGAACCTGGAATCAACATTTTGTAGAACTTCACCACACAAAAAAAACACATTGTAATTGAATGTAGTTATAAGCACCCACAACAATGAATGTTGGTGATTTTCTATGATAAATTTTAAAAGGAAAACAAGTCTCTGGTTTTAATGGGAGATTTTGATATGAATTTAATAAACGTGAGCATTGATCCTAATGTTAGCGACTTTATCGATGTATTACATTCTAATTACGTACTTCCGCATATATATACCCACAAGAATAACTTTGAGATCTAAATCCTTAATCGATAACATATTCATGTCTCGTAATTTTGATAATTGTAAATCAGGGAATCTGATTTTGTTCCATATCTGATCAACTATCTCAATTTCTGTTAACCAATAATAAAGATTTTACCATCAAAAAACCAAGCCAAGTGACTTTTTATAAGGATTGGAAAATTAACAAAGTAGGTTTTAAAAATGACTTTGCAAATGGATGTATGTATGCATGCATGAATATTTCTTTAGAGTTGACAAAGGTACAAATAGCTATAATTTAACTTATTACATAGTTGTTATACTATATGAAACCAACACCTTCAATGTAAAGGCAACAGTTGCGACAGGGACACAAGAAAAGTTTCCAAGGCTTTATTTCTTTTTTAAAACAATTGATATCAGTTATTTCTCTTACATTGTAAGGTACAAGGTTCCAAATTTTCGGGCCTAGAAATGACTCTTTTCCATGCAAAACTGTATTTATTTTTCTGCTACTTAGTAAATAACGGGTTAAGGCGCGTATTTATGGATCTTTCATGGTGTTGGTCAGTTCAGTTACTAGTAATTGGAGATTTCTTTGGTGTAAAGTAACAGCTCCATTTAACTTTAGAATATTTTCGAAAGAAGTGGAACTATCAGAATTGACGATTCAAAGGCATCCTGAAGGCGATCAATTCTTTTTCTAAGGGGTCTGCAATAGCTGAACTGGCTTCGAAAAAATGCATTCACGAGTGACTTTTTTTTGGAAATACTTAAGTATGGGCTGATTCTAGCTTATGAGCTGATTCTTTGGCTAGCTCTTTTATCCGAATTTAATCTCTTCATCTTTTAATGAATATTTTTCCTCTATGGCTGACAAATTTAGCAAAACTTTTGATAAAACACCAAGTAATGGTCATAAGTATGACTTGGATAGAAATTTCTCACATTATTTGAAATCTTAAATGAAAAGAATAAAATATTAAAATAAAATATAATGATCAATATGAACACTAAATTTTCAGAGGTGTTATGTAAATTATTCAACCTTTCCATAAACAATGGAATCTTTCCAGATATGCTAAAGTCAGTAATTGTAATACCACCTATTATACAAAAATAAAGGCTCACCGTCACCCTCATAATAATTGTATTTGTTAACAGACAATTTAGATTTAGGGGTAAACATTCCACAAGGGAAGTTTTCCTATGGCATATTCAAGTTTAATTTCATGACATGATTTTGTAAACTGGCATTAAATGACGACTGTTTATTCATTAAAAATATAATTTATCAATGAAACCATAGAAATCAAATGAATGTGAATGCTCACAAAGAGCAATTAAATTTCCCAGGGAATGAAATCTTTTTCTCGATTCTTAATTTTTTTTTCTTGATTCTGAAATTTCTGTCGCTTGCAAAATTCATTTTTTGATGGCTACGAAACCCAGGGGAAAACTAAATATTTTTTGATATTATTTCGGATTTTTTGACACAATAAAATATGTTAATCGTTAAAACTAGTGTTTCGTTGGAGCGTGCAAATTACTGTATTTGTACATTAAACTTTTGACTCATGTTCAATTTTTTTGTTAAAAAACTTCCAAAACAAAAATATACTTTGAAGATATCCATCATTTCTTGTATTTTAATGTCACTCCATCAAGCAGGAATTTTGATAGAAACAGCCTGCTGCGAAATTAATCGCAGTAATCAAAGTAATCATTGAATTCTGTGTATAAGATCTCGGTGATTGTCTGTTTAAAAAAATCAGGGACTTTGATTTAAGATTGTGAATCAAATCACACTGATGCAACCAACTCTTCTCTCATTTTTATTAGAGTGAGTGCAACCTAATTGTAATTCTAATATAATAATAATACATAATAAACATAATAATTCTCATATATGTACCACACATACGTATTTAATAAAATAATAAAATGTCATGATCAGCAACTCTTATAGGGTTGAATCTATCTCCCTATTTATTTAAATAAAATTGCCTGAAGGGTCCATTATCATTGGATACATAACATAAAAATTAAGAATAACGTACAGTGTTCTTTTTAAGTTACACTGACTCATTTTGTAATAGATGAATCCTATAGATCAAATTTATCTTGCCTTTTAAAAATAACAGGTACATGATAGGTATGCATGATAGTGCATGATATCTTAAGGGATTAATTTTCGCAGAATTTTCTTCCCCGAAATTTTGCGGAATCGTTGGTGAAGGAAATTTTATGGGAACTTATTTTCACAGACACAATTTTGTAAGTTTTGCGCAGTCTTTTGAATAAAATTTATGAAAAAAAACCTTATGATTTTAGATTTTTCGAAATTTCGTGGCAGCTAATTTTCGCGGATGAAGGGTATTTAAGATTTATTGCTGGAACCAATTTTCGCGGAAATTTATGGCCTAAATCGACAAAAAACCGGGAAAAAAATACCGGGAAAATTAATTCTCTTAAGGCATTCAAAATGCACGGTTTTACAAGCACATTCAACTTCAAGTATATAAGCCTTTGAACGTTCTTATTTTTTTTCAAATATTCAGCTAAAAATGTTACTTTCTTAAATGGTTCATGATTGTAGCAAATATTGTATAATTTGCGGATCAGAAACAATTATTTTTAATTTCTCCTCTGTGAAATACACATTGTTTATGTGATATATTCATGTTAGTTTTTATAATATCTACATATCATGAAACTTTCAAGTTAAAAGGGCTAACAGATTCAAAGATAGCATTTATTGTTTTGTTCTGTAAAATACAGTTGGCAGAACTGTAATTTTCACCGTAAGATAAGTGATGGTATAAAGTCCTTAGCATTAGTTGCTGAGATACTTTCATTATTTTGCATTATACAATGTTTTTAAGTATGCCTAATGCATTGTGTGTTTTGTGCCTGCCCACTAATAGGTCTATTGATTATGTTGTTTATGGATCCTCTGACCCTAGACTACACTAGTTAGAAGATCTCTAGGTCAATATTTTCATGGTAAAAAGAGTTTTGCCTCGTAATTTTTATCTTTTGCTTTAGATTTTGAAAAGAAAAAGAAAAAGAAGTTGGAAAAAGGTCATTTTATTGAAGCTGCGATATTATGTAACGAAATTGGGGAGACCTTATCTTCAAATGGTAAGCCATACCATTGGATTTTGAATTACTTGTATAAAGCATCTATTGTTGCATTCTTCTACAAAAAGAAGCTAATAAGAAGTGAAAGTACACCTCCCTTCAAACATTTCTATTTTTAACCAAAAGCTCCCATGAGGTGACTTTATACTTTCTGTATCTTTATACAAGTACTGTATAGCTTTCAACTAATAATTAGCAACTTAACAATCACACTTTTTATCATTATTGCAATAGATATGCGCCATTTTATACAGATTTCCATATACTAAATGCTCCCCATCATGATTTAGCTCTTGAAAACTTCTTATTCTTCGAAATATAGGTTAATAATTAAGCTATCAGTTGATAGAGCATTGAAAATTAAATGAGAAAAATGGAGGCATTTTGTTAAACTTATGTTTTACTGCCTAAATGTCAGTAGGTTAGCATTGATTTTACTGACATTTATTTTAGCCAGGTATCAACATTAATAAGGACCCAAAAAAAATTACTTTGCTGATTTTCTGTTGCGAAAATCACCAATCCCTATTAATGGCTGAAAGTTTCTCTAGATATTAGGGGAGGGCATCAACTTCTACATAAAAGTTAAATCAGAACTAAACTATGTAGCAAGTACCTTAAGCTAAGCTACACTTTGATTAGATTCATTAGGCTAAGCCAATTGAAACATCGAGTGACTCCTAACCACTAAGGCTCGGTGCAAACAATCTTTTTTTTTGAAACACCAGAATATATATTATCATAGGATTCTATACAGAAGCTATCGATGCACATAAAGAAGAAATTGAGATAAGTCAAACTGCTGATGATATAATCGGTGGTGCAGTTGGTAATCGAAAAGTGGGTGAATGTCTTTGTGAGCTGAGAAGATATGAAGAAGCTATCGACCACCAGAAACTGCACTTAGAGGTTTTTTCTTGATAATTTCTATGAATAATCAAGAAGTTCGCTAAATTTAGCTTTTTATTCTTAACACTTTTATCCTATTGCCCAAAGTCTGTAGGGCATTTTCCTATTGAACCGTTCTCGTTGGTTGTGTTACATTGATTTAAATAAAAGTTCTGCGTATTTATGACAAACTAAAAAGGGCTCATCAAATTTCAGTTTGTTTTGGACGATTTCAAGACGATCTTTTCTAACAGAAATAAAGAAAATATCTATAGAAAAACGACAATTTCAATCTTTGTCCTTCGACACCATATTTAAACCTATTCTGAGAAGAAAAAGTTACAAGAAGCTATTTTTCCTATATAGAGTTTCAAATTAATGAAACTTCCGATAAACTTTTTTTTAGTTACACGACCCTGCATGATTTAAACTCCTACGTATATTAATTCCCCACAAACAACTTTTATCCACATTTTTAGTTACCTGCAAACTTGTCTTCAAACACATACCTTGATTGTTACTTTCTCTGATGTAAGCCAGTTCTTAAGGTGTTTCTTTAGATTTTGGTAGTTGTTTTCAAGTAATTCTTGTGTTTTAGTTAGCAGAATCAGTTGGTAATATACTAGAACAGCAAAGAGCACTCGCAACGCTTGGTCGGACATATTTCGTTCAATCAGAAGCAAGTTTTGATGAAGCTGTAGCCAACGCTACTTTGATGAAGTCTCAGAAGGCTTATTTGAAAAGCGTAAAACTTTGTGATCACTTGCACATCAGCGTGGATATCTCGCAAAAGGATTTCTTGGAGATGAAAGCACGATTGTATCTCAATTTGGGTTTAGTATATGATTCAAAACATGATTACAGTGAAGCTTTGAAATTTTTCAAAGAAGCACTGGTGATTTCACGGTAAGTATGTGGCCTTGCCTTTTGTAAAAGCCTTTCCTCTTTTTAAGTCTTATTTTTCTTAAGCATTTTTTGTTACATATGCATTCTCAGTGCAATGTGATAAAGGAGAAAGTAGTCGTCCCTAAGAATCTCAACAATTTCCTCGGTTTTGAAATATCATCCAATGAGGCGAAGGGAGTCAAAATAAAAAATAAAATTATTTTTTCTATTGTCGAAATTGTGGATCGGGTTCGTAGAACAATAAATTAAACAAAGTAAAATTCCATGGCAAATATAATAATTATCGGCACTAAAGTGATGAATAATTTATTTTGATTTTGCAGTAAACAGAAACTGAAGGACGACATTTATCGATGTCATTTAGCATTAAGCAGTTTCTATGTTAATCAGAGGGAATTTCAAAAAGCTCTTCAATCAGCCAAGGCAGCTGTTATGATAGCTAAACAAGAACATCAAAAGCAACAAGAAATGGATGCACAGTCACAGATAGGTCTCGTAAGTACAAAATGTATTTCATCTGTTTATCTTTTTTACTAAATGTAAACCATCCCTTACTTTATTTGGGCAAGTGTTCGCGGGAGAAATTTTCTTGGTTCGGCCCAAACGCGAAAATTTCTTTATATTTGCTGATCAGCCCATCTCGGATTTTATTTCGCGGGTGAGTCTTGTTCAATTTCTACTGAGTGTCAAATTAATATCCACATTTTTATGGATATACCACAATTTGTTTTTTGGATTGATGATGGTTAATAAATGAGCTAAAACATCAACGGAAACAAACTAGCCTGAATACGCGTCATTTTATTAATACTATTGTAGTCAGTAATTTAACGCATTGGCTATTTTCACGGCTGTTGGAAAAGCCTTTTTGGCGGAAATTACAATACTTTTTTTGTGGGACCTAATTTCGCAAATTATCCCCGAGAAATTTATCCCTATAAAGTAACAGTTAAGGGAATTTCTGGCGTCTTTTCCATTCTGAATATTGTTAGTTTATTAATTCCCGAATACACATGGGAAATACATGTAGACATTTATTAGTTACTGCAAAGTTTTGATCCAACTTTCGTCGTAGAAAATTGGAGCGATAGTCTTTAGGAAGTCGTGGACTCTCGATATCATCAGAAACAGCTGCGGAGGAGTGTATCTCTATTATAGCGACACGGAAAGTTTTTTATGATTTTGCCGACTAGCTTGATAATTATTTTCCTT
>JAUBWS010100543.1:0-10794 GCA_032270445.1 Darlingtonia californica | reverse complement strand
AGAAGAGAATCGATTTGGTGCTAGGAGAGAATCAACTTGGTGCTAGGAGAGAATCGATTTGGTGCTAGAAGAGAATCAATTTGGTGCTAGGAGGGAATCAATTTGGTGCTAGGAGGGAATCAATTTGGTGCTAGAAGAGAATCAATTTGGTGCTAGGAGAGAACCAATTTGGTGCGTGGTTGAAAAATGTTGAGCTTTGTGGTATTGACTGTTGCATTCTTGCAGTTCTTAACTCACCAACACTCAGGTGAATATCTAAAATATTGGTTCTAAATTCATTTATTTTGAGCTGAATTTGGTAACTACATAACTCGTGCCTCATTTTGTTATTTTCATTTGATTTAACTATATTCTGAATCAAATCTAACTTTTAAAGGGTTTATGCTATTGCGCTAATTTTGAAATTCTTAGAATATATATGGGGTGATCTTTGACACAATTTGGCTTTAGCTGAGATGAGTTATTGGTTTCGGGTTTTTTTTTTTCTTCTTCTTCGACCAATTTCCTACGCAAGGTTTTTATCTACACAATGTTGTACGAACATACACTCACAAACATATCGTTTTTTTTTAATACGGGCGCAATCCCGGACTCCATAAACCGTAATACAATTTTTCACTGTAATTGAGTCACTTAATAAAGTATATAAAATACAAAAACACCCAAAACACAATTAAGATTTAGTAAAAGAGCAGTTTCCGCCATGTGTATTTCTGACAATGGGGTTGTTTCCTTCAATGTTCTTGTACCCCTTGTGTACAAAGTACAGGATTTCAACAATGAAAAATTTAATATTAATTTTAGTGCTCTCAACACAGTCAACTTGTGTTTTTATTTTGTCGGCAATTTTCTCGGCTGCGTGTAAAAAGAATTTATCTTGACATTCCACCTAAGCAGATAAAACAATAAGCGGTGTAAAAGACCCATGTTCCACCATTTGGATGCGCTCATTATAAGCTCTTTTTTTCTCGTTTTCATTTTTCTTATGTGCTGATGGTAGACTTTGGTTGAGGTACGTCCTGGCTAAAGGATTGAAAATCCTTATGTCCGCATATGCCGGTTGTCCTTTAATCCAAAGTTCTTTGGCTGAAATATCTGTTCTTGAGCCTTCAGTCTTTATCGAAGTTTTGTGTTTCATTTGCTCCCTTGTTAATGATGTTGATGGAGGTTCTAAAGTGATGTGGGAATTTATCTGCCTCAATATTTTTGCCGTAAGGTCACGCAGTTCGTTATGTCTTTAAATTACCAGCCCTCCGTTATGGCAATTGAAGGCGTGCTGAATATCAAAAGAAGAGCCACAGGAGCATGTCGTTAGAAGAATTGGTAAAGCTGGTAAGCCAATCATAGTATCATGATCATCCTTAGAGGACTTATGTCAAATTTTATCATTAACGCTGTATGATTGTCTAACGCTAAGTGAACGATCCTCAGTTTCAGAAAACTGAGGATTGAAGTGAGATTCGAACTCACGAATTATGCATTACTAGTGCAACTGCTCTACCACTGAGTTATCCAGTCCATGTGGAAACAGTGTCGGGTTTTGTACTCAATCACTCCAGTAGCCACTGTGTGCGGGCAAGATACACATTCCGGTACCATTCGTCCCGTCACCATTGGTAAGCCAAGCTGATGCACCCGATTCGGTTGCTGCTTCTATTGATCGTAGCTTTTGGGGACAGGATATCGATTACTTAAGTTGACTAAGAATGTTTAGACTTTGTTTGCGTTTCTGGGCTTTTCTTTTTTCAGATTGCGGCAAAGTCCTCTTCAAAGATTTGGGAACTGGTCAACATTTTTTTGGTTGTTGATCTTGTAACAACGATTGAATTTTTATGTCCCCTTGATTTTTCTGATTCTCCTCAAAGATTTGGGAACTGCTCAACACTTTTTCGGTTGTTGATCTTGTAACAACGATTGAATTTTTATATTCTTGCTGGCTCATCTTTGATGGTACGATGATCCCCATTCCTCCTAGGCTAGATGGCAAAGAGACAAGAACTCAGTAGCTCTCTGAGTTCTTTGATCAAATCATTTATGGTTTGGTCCAAAAGATTAAACAAATCTTCAATATTTGGTGTCGCTCTTATGAGGTATACAAACTTGTGCCTCATTCCGTGAGTAAATGCAGCATAAGTTACATGCGGCTGAGATTTGGCGATGGTGGACAGGGTAGCAAGTTCTTTCACCCATTCATTCACTTTCTTAGCAAAGTGTTTTGATTTTGAAGTTTCATCTCCGATCAGTGAGCCCGAGTGTTTTGTACCATGAGTGTTTGCAACTAGTGATTTTGCTTTTTAAAGATGCTCTTCTTTGACTATGAGCCATGATTTCGACTCCTCCAAAAAATAGTTAATACTAATAACCCACGACGTTGTTAGATTCTGCAATTCCCCAGCACCGGCAATATCATCCGTAAAAGCCACTTAGAGTCTATAAGGGTTAGAAATTGACGAAATGGTATGAGGCCAATAGCGTACATTACCATAGCTAATGGGTCGCCCTGGGTTGTTCTTTCCTGTGAAGGGATTTCTCTATCGCAGGATACATAAAAACGAATTGATTTGAGAGATCGCAATTTCTTATGTACGTTGCAATTTTTGGACATATGACTTTGGCGTTTTGAAAAACAACGGATCTATTTATACTGTAAAAAGCGTTCTTTTCATCAATTTGGATGAATGATTCGGTGTTTTTATCTTCATAGAAATCTCTAAAAGCATGTACCGCCACTTCCACTCCTGTCTCTTGACCCGCGCAAAGTTGTTGGTAGCCTGTTGCCTTCATTGCATTAGGTATCAGAATGGACATTACAGCATTCCCAATAATTCTCCGGATGACTTCTCCTATCCCTATGGGTCTCACTCCGAGTGATTTGTCTAGCGGAATGAGACGGCATGCCATAAGATATTCTGAAGAGTGGTTTTAGAGCTCCTCTGTGCAAAACTTTCTTGTTACGATAGATGACATATGATTATGACATAGATCATCAGCAGATGAACCAAAAACAGTATTGTTTGTCAATCGCCTCCGACATCATGTGTCGGCATCTAGATTGGATGGGCCGTGATGCTCCTTTTGTCTTTAGATCACAGTTTTGAATAAGATCTCTACCAATTTCATCATAAATAACATGTCTTATTTCCAGAACATGTCCCTGCAAAATCATCTCTTCATGAGCTGATGATGGGTCCGAGTGTTTTAACTTCAAATTTTCTATGACTTCTGGAGAAAGCGTCAAGACTCCTGTGACTGATTTGGAGAGAAGTCTGAGAGCTGGTTGAACTTTCCCCATCAGCATTAGTTTCGAAAAACGTAGACACATTTGAATCGTCTCAGCCTCCTTTGTCAGTTCATCCACTTTTTCTTCTTTCCATAGTTGCATTCGCCTTTTGATATGATCTTTAATCACTGAAGTTTTTCATTTGTGCGATATTTTTTTATAGAATAAGACTTGGTAAAAGCATAGCAGCTTTGAGATTGTAACTTTCTAATTGTGGATTTATTGCCCACTCATTTAGGAGATTAGTCATTTCACCAATAAATAAGCTTTCCTGAAGTTCCTTTTGGTAATTCAAAATGTTTTTGGTCCAGTCAACCGATCTTTCATATGCTTAAGCAATTTGTTTCTCCGGGAATCGGGTTGTTTTTTACAGCAGCTAGAGGTGTTAAATCGGTTGAATCGGGTTTGTTGGTCGGGTTGTTCGTTTTTGCAGTAGCTTCTGTTGGCGGCTGGCGCCGTTAAATATGTTTTGGCAGTTTCATTCAATGCAGTAGCTTCAAAACTACTACTAAGCTTTTGATTTGCATTTTTCAATATACAAATTTTTTTATGGTTTCTTGTTCTCCCAGAGTTAGTGGTAAATATTTTGTGGCAAATGTCACATTTAAAAGATGTTTGAGAAATAGGAGAGGTTTGACTGTCCGGCGGTAGAATCTTTATCTCATTCGCTTGATCTTTGGGTCGGGTGTGCCAACTTACACACAAACTGTTTGCGTGCATGGACTCTATGAAAGGTTCAATAAAACTTGTGTTTTACTTATTTGAAACTTACAGATAAATGACGGTAACTGCCCGGGGCACTTATTTGAAATTCAGCCTTTAAAGGGGCGTTTATTGATTAATAGCAGAATATCAGCCATATTTTGATGGAATTGTTTCAAAATCGACTTTCGTTAATAATCCATCATTTATTTCAATAATGAGAGAATCTCATTGTACTCGAAATATGTAAGTGTTAACCTGAAAGATAATCCTAAAACACTTTCGAAGAAAATGAAATTTTTGACGTTTTTTTCAATTCCAACCTTTGAGTGGTACTGAAATACGCCCAATGTGAAAATTTTATCAAATGATTTATTTGATGGTTTTCTTTGAAAGCTATTCCAAAAAGTCATTTTTACAATTTTTCATTTTGCAACATAAGTGGCTGGTGCACTAATTAAATTTTTCCTATTTTAAGAAGTAAAATGTGTCCTTTCAATTTATTTATTTCTTAACTTTTTAAAAACTAGCACAACAATATATAACATAAAGTTCCAATTCAAAATAAAAAAAATTACTTAATAATCGCCATGAACAAAATCTGTGCTTGTTATTCACACTAGTGTTAAATGAGCGGCCCCTTTTGATAAGTATGTGACAAAACACTTATTTTGTTATAATCCAACCCTTACAGCTTGTATGGTTGTTTTATTGAGGCTAAAGTGTCTTTTCTATCAGCACTCCAAAAATTCTTTTAAGATTCCTGCCAATGTATAGTGTAGTATCCAAAACTCTAGACTGGTGAGACAAGTTACCCTTAAACTTTATCATCATCCCATTAATATTGACCGACGTCAAAATACCTGACTACCTGACATCTATTGTTTTATGCTTTATTTTTCAGAATGTACCACAATCACTGGTCCACAAAACGATACTATCGGAGAGAAAAACAAAAACATCGTGTTTAAGTTTCAGTTGGACAATGTGTTGACAGCTTCCGTTTTGTATTTTTATTTTAATGAGAAAATTGAACATGAACATTTTGCTGGGTTTGCATATCTCACTATATCAACAAAAAACAAAGCAATGGATATACCCTCAGTCGACGTACCTTTCACCAAACGAGTTTCAGGAAATTGTTCGGTAATAAATGGAACTGGAACATGTGAGCTAAAAATAAACAAACTTCAATATGGAGATGCTGGTTACATCATTGCAGAAAATGGTGGGTTGGGAAGAATTATGGCAAATGATGGATTCTATTTTAATGTTGAAGGTAACTGAATAATTATTATCATTATTATTATTATTATTAAATGAATAAAATTTTTGCTCGAAAACTCATGTTCAACATTATACTGATCTAGCATTACGCATTAAAATACCAAAATAACTGTGACAATATTTCATTTTAGGTGGTCCAGAGCTATGTAGTAACCAAAACATTACAACAAACGTTGGAGATTATGTAAGGGGATCAATCACGTTATGTGGAAAACCTCAACCAGAGCTGACGTGGTATTTAGGTGATAAAGAAATCAACGGAAACATTGATGATAGTATGAAAGACCAACACAATTATACATATTCATTTTCATTGTTAGCAACAAAAGGAATGTCCGGTGAAGATATTTCTTATCGTGCAAAGGGCTTTAAGCCGCAAGAAATTACCGGGAAAACAACAATCTTAATGAATTTGCGTAAGTGAATTTCTTTTTCGTAAAATTATCCTGAGATTAATTTCATTAATAATCAATATTTTTCTTTAGTTGCTAATTGCTTTTCTTTCTTATTTATGTGAAAAATGTGCGTGGATTTTTTAACTATTAATAAAGCAAAACAGAAATCAACAATATTTCATACGGTTTAAAAATTTTGACAAGTTTGACTTACATTAAATTTCAATATCACACGTTGTTAAGACTTAAAAATCCGGATGGATTCGCACGAATCAGCAAAAACCAAGTCCTGAATTGAATGCACAAATGCAATCCTAGTGAAACCAACCTTGAAATAGAGGACAGTGAGAGTTTTTGAGAGCTTGACGAGCCTTCATCAGCTTTCCAATTTCGGACTTTAGAACTGTCTGGATTAAGCGTATAGGTAAAGAAGTTCTGTTGTGTATTTTCAGTATCTTGTTTGAATATTTTTGATCAACTTAACAGCTACTGACACATTCTATTTCAACTTGTATGGTCATAGCCTTAATCAAAATTTTGATTACACTCGACAACAACAAACTGACTTGGACCGGACAGAAATATATTCATATCTCTTTTTCCGACACAGTAACGGAACACAGAACACAATGACAGTTCCGTATAGGTCTAGTCGCTCTTTTTACGACGAAGAACGTAACGACAATACGAAGATACAATACAACGTAGCTTTTGAATATAACGGTATAACTTACGCAAGAAGTCTTGAACTGAAATTGAATTGGAAGCGAAAAATTACCAAAACAGATTCAAAAGGTATTTAATTCTTATCACTTCTTTTGTTACCTTTGTTCATAGTTTGGCGTGGATGTAGTTTTTTGAAGAAAATGTTCCTGACGAAAACGAAAAGTGCTACTGCCAATTGTGAATTTAAACATAAACAATACTTTGTTTCAAAGTCATCTTTAATGCAGACAATTAAGTTTCAAAAAACAAGAAATAAACCTCAATTTATGGTAAAATCCGCAGTTATTTCATTGAAATGAGCTTTAATGAAATAACTGCGGATTTCGCCTTAAATTGAAGTTTATTTCTGGTTTTTAAAAAACAATACTGTCTTTAAGATATGCACTCTGTGATAAATGTAATAATGTGTGAGTAGTCCCTCCGCGATATCGTTGAAATGGACCTATCCTACCTAAGGGAATCACAGCTCTCGCACTAGGCACTACAAACGAATTGTTTGCGACACATCGAGCTTTGATATATTGCAATTTCATCAAAAATGACGTCACAAATGGTTTTCCGTTAATAACCCTAAATAGGTATATTTTTTTCAATTTGGCTTAAACAGGCATCTTACTGGTACGAAAATCTTGATTCAATATCATTACCTTCCACTGAAAATCAAACAAGTCTAAAAAACATGTGAACATAATTCTAAGATTATTGGTGACTCTCCTTAGCTTTGATACTGTATATAGGTAAAAAGCTGATCAAAATCTTTATCAAGAACAACAATCATAACAGCTGAATTCTTACAATATTCAGATTTTTAGCTATAAGAATATAACCTTGTCTGGCTTATCGCAAATTCGTCATCTCTCTGCATAGTCAAGAAGAAAAAATAGCATCGTTTTACTGTTTTTTTCTTACAATAAATAACCCTTCTTTTCATACAACAACTAAAAGTATCAACTAGAATATTATCGCTTAATTTTTACTGTAAACCAATCGAATTAGTTAGTTTAACCAATTGTAATGAATTTGTGGCTCTAGAGAAGACATCTACAGACTCCTGAAATTTTTTAATTTTTGATGCAGTGGGTAACCGGTAGTTTCAACTCTCCCTTCTATTTACGTCCAGTCATTGGATTCAAAAGATGTCTAGGCAAGCTTTTATCATATGTCTAACACCCACTTTTTCCTTTTAATCTTAGACTATTACAAAACCGTTCTATTGATGTCAGTTATTTAGTTGTCAACAGGTATCAATATTTGAAAAAACGGACGTTTTTCGTACTCATTATTTTCAAGTCAGGCCTCTTTTTCAAACCAAACCATATTGACAACGAGCTCCCAAATGTAACTATTTTGCTTATGTATAACTCCAACTGTCAGTTTTTATGACGGTAAAGTGAATTCGAAACAAGGCCTTACTAGTGAAAAGTTATTTCAGTGAGATGTTTTTGGGTTGTTGCGAACTTTTTACAAGTTAGCTGTATATTTCTGTTATCAACTTTTATTGTCTTCCTAAGAAAGTCTGGACAACTGAACAAATCCAATTACGTGGAAGTTGTTAAAAACTCTAGATTCATCTAGACCAGATAAAGGATAATATATCATCCTCATTTTGTTTTGTTTCACAGTCCAAAAAATGAAGCACCAGGTTTTCAGAGCCCCTAACTATCGCAGGCAGAATACGGTTAAGTCCTTCACATCTGTATTTTTAAAAGTTGTTTTCTAGCAACTGGCTCATGTTAATGAAAATGATAGATCATTTTTATTTGATAATTTTAAGTACTAGCTTTACCCCTGGAACTATAAAATAGTTTAAATTTCATTCCTAAAGTTACAATTTAAGACACGTCCTAGTGACGTTCCCGTCCTCTTGCTTAAGGTGGCTATTATACCTTTTTTATCATTTAGAACTATGATTTTGTGGCTGAACCAAGTCCGAGGTGGGTGTATTTATCTGTCTAACATTTTTTTTGGAAATATTTAAATGTCAAAATAAACAACTTTTGGTCAGTTTGCAGGGATCTCATGAGTGCAGTCAGCTTTTGATTGGAAAATAAACACAACAGAATTCAGTTTGTGAACGTTATCTAAATTGTCTATAGTTCGGTAAATGCATATCTTTAGTAATGTCTTGTTTTAGTGAGATGCTGAAATCACCTGAAGAACCCGCAGTAAGTTTTATTTTTCACTGTATTGTTATTTTCATGGTTATTTACCCAAGGACAGGATTCATTGTTAACTCATGTAAACTTCACAATTTTGATCCTGCTTTCTTGGAAATAACTAATTGGATTAACGAGTTAGACAAATGTGGGAAAGATCGTTTGTCGCGGTAAGTTGTTTTCCAAGAAACCTTTGATACATAGAGAAAAAAAATTTCATCGCCACGGTCCGTGAATTCTATCGTCTCTAAGAAGAAGTGATTGACATTTTTAAGTTTCTTTAAAGACAGTTCTATAGAACTGAAGAGAGGCTATTCTGGAACTTGATTTTGATATATTATAAATTATTGTTTACTACCGTACCTTTGGTGAAGATATTTCTGTCTAAGTCTTATTATATTCTAATTTTTAGACAAAGGAACCCTCAAGTTGTGAAAACGGAGAAATGATATTTGCATTGGAGATGTATGTTACTGCCAAAACATCATGAAATTGATAGTGGTTGGCAATTTTCACCACTGAAATTATTGTGAAGTTTTAAGTTGAACACTTCTTAAGTTGAACCACTCATCCACGGTTCTATTTTACAGAATAAACGCAAAACGGAAAACTAAATCGCATTTACCCTTAATTGCTTATAGTTGAAATTGGGAAGTTGCATCTAGGTTATCAATTCCAGATTCTTCGATTACCATTAACACAACACTCTTTTTGTATACAAGGATTTGAGCTTATAATTTACGCAGAAATCTTATATACATCTTACTGGTTCCTTTTTTATTCGAAGAGGGTAGTCGAAGGGTATGCTTTCTGATTTGAAAATCCCGGCAGAAGTTGAAGCTGTTGTTAAACATCAAATTTGGAATGTTAAACATTCAAATATTTTTTGATTTTAATCAATTAATGAATTAAATTTTCTTGAATTTTTTAATAGGGAATTTGAACTTTCTTCACAATTTTACATTTACAATTTTATAAATAGTTGACAATTTATTTTACAATTTTGTTAAACATCAAATTTGGAATGTTAAACATTCAAATATTTTTTGATTTTAATCAATTAATGAATTAAATTTTCTTGAATTTTTTAATAGGGAATTTGAACTTTCTTCACAATTTTACATTTACAATTTTATAAATAGTTGACAATTTATTTTACAATTTTACAATTTTGTATAATTTTACAACATGCTTTATTAACGTAAGACTTTGTTTATAAATGCATTTTTAAAATTTGTAATTAAATCAAATCTCGTAATTACTCTTCATTGTTTCATTAATTTACCTTATCATGCAGAAGAAGATTGGGAGACGAAAATTGCCGGACGTTTGATTTTGTTGACAAAAATACTCTAAAATTTTCTTTTCCACTTGCAGGAGTTTTCATTTTTCCTTGCTTTACACAGCGTACGGTGACTTCTCAAACAAAATACTAGAAATATTCTATCCAGGAAGGCAATTTTCTACTTTTTTCCTAATATTCTTAATTACACTGACACAAATGACTCAATACAGTTCATATGACTTCCAACAAGATACTAAAATTGTTTTTTCTTGGCATCGAAAAGCCCCTATTTTACTGCATTGGGGTTATAACGAAAGTCTTTTACTTCGTTACAGTTTTTGTATACACTGACTTTTTGTTAAAATTAAGAATAAGAATTTTGCATTCAACCGTAATTTTAATTATGGGAGTTCTGTATGATTTTTATTTACGTTACAGCAAAACCACCGTCAGATCATTCTTCGTCGCTACCGCCAGAGCATCCTTCGGCGTCATGGAAAGCATGGAAAAAGGCCTATATGGTGATCGTTGTCCTTGTTGTCCTAGTAATTATGATTTTGGGAATTTGGTATTATCGATTCACTGGAAAATTATTGAAAAGTGAGTGAAGACATTGTATTTATTTACTCTGTAGGCCGAACAGGGGGAGGGGGTCCAGATTCGACCAAAACACCAGTAATTAAGAATAGACCATCGGAAAGGCAGCCAATAACTATTACGTCATGATTGATGGCGTCGTCAGTTTTTAGATATTTTAGGAATTTTCCATTCAAAATTTTCATGATATTTGTAGAGGCCTTTTTTAAGACTTCTGAAAATGTAGATGTAATACCTACCGTTTTTTACTCGCACACTCAAAGAAGAACTTTCTTCTTGACAGTGTGGTGAAAAAAAATCTTTGCAGGAAAGCCAGGCTAAAGAAAATAATGACATTTGAAAGTTTCCGAAACGCAACTAAAACTT
>JAUBWS010100520.1:7837-24162 GCA_032270445.1 Darlingtonia californica | reverse complement strand
GCCAACGTGTTATTAGCAATTTTCTGGTCTTGAATTTATTGTAGGGCACGAGACACGTAGGGCACGTAAGGCACGTAAGGCACGAAGGCACGTAGAGCCGCCCGCCTCCCCAATGTATTTTCCTGAAATAGTAAATGATTTGATCTCAAACTATGCGTGGTAGTAGATCTTCAACTAACGATGATTTTTAAAATTAGGTTTTGTAGACGTCAGCATTTCCTTGAAGATGTCATCACGTTAGAATTTTAATTAATTATAGTTTCAAATTTTGGTACACTTTTCAGATTCGAATATCTTCACAACTGCTTATGCGATTACATTGAAAATTTGCAAGTGAATAAATATGGCACCAAACTTTCATTCTAATACCTACCTATTCAAAAATAGAGCCGTTTCTACAGCAAACACCACACATTTTTACATTTCTTTTTACATAAAATGGATAAGTCCTAGAATTTCAGGCCTAAAACTACTACTATTCAAAAGATAATTAAAAGAACCAGACAAGTTCTCTAAATTTAATCACCCTAATTTATTGAACAAACAACAAATTTCAAGAAATTTCATCTTAATTTGATGAAAATACTGGTGATTGAAAAAGTAGAGCTTTTGATTTTGGAAGTTCACATCGAACAAATTCAACGAAATTTGATGTTGTTGATGATGTTGTGCATTTCTATCATCGTAAAATTTCAAGAACCTTTAATAGTATATAAGGGGATATGATTCTGGAAATTCACATCGAACAAAGCGAAATCATTCACCGAATTGCCATTTTAAGTTCAGAAGTCAACAAACGAGGTCACGTACAATATTTTACGCAACACTGCTAGCGTAATTACGTTTATCTACCAGCATCTTATACTAGTAAGTGGTAACCTACGGCTACTATTAGGGACGCATACCTCAGCGGTTAATTTTGTTCCATTAAAATAGTCCATTCCGCCACACAACATTAGTCATTATGACGTCAAATAAAAATAATCGAACGCCTTGGAAACTCTAAAAATCAGATGAAGAGTAAAAAAGCTCGGAGCCGTCGTACCGGGCAGACTACCTTAACCCTATTCAGGGCGGGGTATTTGGGCCTTTGAAATGGTGGGGGGGGGGGGGGCTCAAAGAGCCTCCCCTCCATAACTTTTGATGAAGTGATGCTATGAAACTTGGTACATATGTTCTACGTGACGTAAGGAACAAATGACGTCATTAATTTTTTGATGACGTCATTATTTTTGATGACGTCACCAATTTTTCGAAAAATGCTAATTTTGGCGCCAAAATTTGTAATCTCATTGATTATCGATGTAAGTAATAAAAATTAATAAAAACTACTCAGATATCCTTAATCTACTCTAAAAATACGTTTGAACGATATAAATATCGATTATTTGCTTAATTAGAAATAAATTGTCATTTTTTGAGAATACCTATTGTCAACAATGTCATCATACCGAAGAAAGCAGTGATGGTAATGAACTGGTTTTGGATTTTTTTGATGTCAAAGAAAATTTCAGGAAAACTCCCAAAATTTCAAGCATGTAGCTGTTTTCTTTTAAAAGTTATCAAAAGTTTTGTAACAGGGAGGGGCTGGGGCTTTCCCCCCCCCCCCCCCCCCCCACCCCGAATAGGGAATAGGGTTAAGGGAAGAAATATTGGCGGGAAGAAATTTTAGCGAATGAGCCTCTTATAGTGCTCAACCTTAAAGGCATAAATTTTTGGCAGGTACAAATTATTGCGGGATTTACTTTTGCGATCAAGGCCTCATAAATTATATTTTTCGGAATAGATGATGGCGATTTAGCATCAACTGTGGGAGAGATGATTATAAGAAGAAAATTCAGAATTGATTTTTGCGTTTTACAAAATTAGTTCTGCAAATATTCATGTTGCAATTGCCAATGCCCGCAATAAATTAATGTTCTTAAGGTATATCCTTATGCAGACAGTAACTCTATAACTTCAAAACTTGAAAATTCATGCAGGGCTATCATTGTAGATTTTACTTTTTACAGCTATTGATCGCAGTGAAATATCATAATTGTGGAAAATCTAGAATGACTTTGACAAGATTAATGTTAAATATCAAAGTAAATATAAATTTCATGCATAAATTTTGCCGTCTTGCAAAATATTTACTTTTTGCGTGGATTTATTTTTTTTATACGCTTTTATTTTTTTGTTGTTGTTGTTGGAATTTATTATTACTATTTAACGATTCAACTTTAAACAAAGAATAGATAAATAAAAACTAATTTCGTGGTTCATTGTGTATTTTTCACTGTCTCTCATTTTTCTAGGGATCTTTTCACGTCAAATTTTCAGGACTTTCGTTACACAAAAATTCTGTTTTCCCTAATTTTCAACCCGTGTTCCAAATTAAGGTCAGATCGGACTCAGTTTTCGAGGCTGTGAGGTCTGCGACTTGACAAGAAAGAACACTAGCATAAAATCAGTTCCTTGCATTTTATGGTATTTCTGTATCTTTTAAATGAGTGGCAGTCCGGATGGTATCAGACGGAGCTTCAAAGGAAGTCATGACTAGGCTTCCTGATTAGGTTTCGATGTTATACATGATTTCTTTTTTTTGCAAAATAAATATTTTGTTTTTTCTTTAGTTGTTCGATAGTGGTTGAAAGATGCCTATAAATTGTCCCGCTCAAATCTATAAATCGACTTATATTAGACTTACTGAAGCTATTTGGTGTTACCCCAAATTTATCGTATAATTTTGTGCTCCCAGCTATTTGTCTATAAAGTTTTATGCTGATCAAGCTATGATCAAACTTGTCTTGCTTTAACTTCAATCATTTCCATCTGTTTCCTTCGAAAGTATTGCTTGGTGTTTTTCTCTGGACGAAATATTATGATGAACAATTTCTTTGAATACATGAACAGAAACAAGACCATGTTGTTTCCTGACAAGACTAAAACAACAACCAGCCCGCCGTTTTCTTCGTACTTTTGGAAAAATGCAATGGGAAACATCACACAAATTGACACCGTGACAATGAATGATGCATACACAATGCTCATGGCTTCATTGACATGTCCTGGTAGTTTTCGACATCGAAAAGCTTGAATAAAACACACCAATTGAAGAAGTAGCATCAAACCGCAAAGTGCCATGTCGTCATTTCCATTGTTGCAATATAAGAACTTCCTTGAATTTTGAATGTCGAGACGTACAGCTAGGCCAGGGTATTCGTGACTCCACAATGCAGTAACTAAAATACACGCAGACAATAAGTTCGTTATGACGATAAAAACTTGCATCAAAGTTGTTTTTAAAACTTGTGTCTTTGTTGATCTGATCTTTGCTGAGAATGCTTTCACAAGTTTGTTTGATTTTGTGTATACTATTGATATGTTTAGATTATAGACCAAAGCAATAGACAAAGTTCTGACCATGCATAACTCTGATGTTGGAGTTGTAAAATATAACGCAGGGATATTGCAAAAGAACAGCAATATCGTAGCTAGGTGGATCAATGACATTGTTAGATCTGATGTTTTCACAATTGGTGTCTCACGATATTTTATGAAGACTGCTTTTGCCAACAAACAAAAAAATGCACCGACACTGCAAATGCCGAATGTGATCATTCCTGACGTGTCACCAGGTTCATGATGAACTGGCAGAAGTGGATCAATGCACTGTGTATTTTCGGGATTGGAGATAAAATAATCAATACACGGTTGGCAACCAGCATGTTCATTTGACCCTTTGACATAGTTCGCTTTACACGGTTGGCAAAAATAACCAATTTCTTCGTCCCAGTTTGTTATTTTGTTTAGTACTTTGCCATACACTGTTTCATATCCAGATGGACAACTTTTGTGGTAATATTTGCTTTCCATGTTAGCAGGGATGTGATCCTGCCAGATATACACATCAGCTACGAGAGATTTCAAATTCCTGCGCAACGAAGCTACAAAGTCAGACCATCTGTAATGACTGTTATTCTGTGTATTGATCGACTTGGATATTGAAATAAAGGTACGAAATGACTCTAAAAGGAAGTTGAACGTCGCAAGGTTATTTTGAATGATCAAGCTAGCATTAATATTTTGATATTTACGCAGTAACATTTCATGGGTGTCTTTGTAAGTGTCATGTAATTGTACCATATTTCTGACAGGGTTATAAAGGGAAACCCACCATGTAAATGGGTGTACCTTCCTCGTGAAATACGGGCTGATAGGCACAATATTTTCGTAATGGCTTGAGCTGCTGTTTAAATATTTCCAAAAAATGGTATTACTGACTTCTCCAACTAGAATCAAAATAAAATGCTTTGTCTTATTTACATTATAAATTGCTTCAATATGCTGCATGAGTTTCAATGATTCGTTCTCATTTTCAATTGTCAGAGTTTTGAGACAAATGCTATTTATTTGTTTCAGCATTTTCACTATACCATTAAAATGTGATTTATATTCATTGCCATTTTTCAGATGAAGAACAATTACGTCTTTCAACATTTTCCTTTTCAAGTATTTTTCTACATCAGTGAAGCTGTTTTCCATATTATAAAAGTTCGGATTTTCGTTCATCCTGTCGTTTGATTTTACAAGAGGGCTGTGTTTACTTATTTGGATTTTCTCTATGCTCATGATATCCAGAAATGTTTGTAACATATCTGCAGGCATATGTACGATAATGCGAGCAATCATTGTACTTCTTCTAGCTTTCACCTGGTAGTAATAAAATTTATTTACAAGGTAGTATCCCGACCATCTATGTTTCATTTCTCGTCTTTTCTCCTCCAAAACAATGGATTTGTTGACAGCGTAAAACTCGGAATCCAACAAAAGATCTGTTGCTATGGATACTAATTTCTCATGATCAAAACAAACGTCAAATGAATTGTATTGAAATGTAGCATTGGTGGTGGCATATAACTTACCAAATATGAGCTTCCGAGACTTCGGATTTTCAATTTCGAATGCTGCAGATAAAGTAACATTGATAGTGTACCCGAATTTTGTAAACTCATTTTGAGTGTAATTTCTGCCACAAATACTGTATACTCCAATCGTTTGGAATTCCAGACAATGCACGATACAAAAATAACAAAGTGAAATTTGAAAGATGATAAATTTAGACATTTGTAACATTTTGTAAAGCAAATACAAAGTGTGAAATCCTTGTTTTTTGTTACCCCGATCTTGCTGATGCTCCTTAGAATATCATTTCACCTTATATATCAGTTCATCGTATTATATTAAAAATATAAATCTTTTATTGTAAAATGTTAATCTATTCTATCAACTCTTTAGAATATCAGTAAGAAAAATATTTTAAATTATTCTATTTTATCTGTAGGTTGGATATTGGTTTGAATTTTCATCAAAGTAAGTTTTTAAAAACTTGTTTTTGTTTCCTGACAAGTGTCCTGACATTGACTATGAACTGCTACACCGATTCTTAAAACCCAACAACAAGGTTTCTGTACGAATCTTCTATGAGTTTTCTTCTATTAACAGCTCCTTCATCATAACTTAATGCCAGAACTTGTGACAAAGGGAAATTCACTCGATACACTTTGGAATGAGTTCGAATGAAAGAGTTGTTTGTGCGGCAAAAAGGACTTGATCTGATGAATCAAATAATTGTTTGTACCACAAAAAGGAATTGATCTGAGGAATGAAAGAATTGTTTGTGCGGCAAAAAGGAATTGAGGAATCAAAGAATTGTTTGTACGACAAAAATGAATTGATCTGATGAATCAAATAATTGTTTGTACGACAAAAGGGAATTGATCTGAGGAATCAAAAACAACTGCTGAACCCTTATTAGAATCAGTTTTTCATAAAACCTCACTGAACTTTGACGACAAAGACAAGGCCAATATATAATGCAAAATAAAATTTTCTCTTCCGAACCCGAATAAAATATACCACGTTTTGAAAAGAAAACCAAAAGGTTAATTACAGAACTACAAACACGACCAGACGTGGTAAGGAAATTTTTTGCTTTGACCCTAAGCATTCGGACCCGATGAAATTAGTTGAAGTTAGCGCAAAAATGTTCAAAGAACTAGTTGGTCATGTATCAAAACCTCTTAGCGAAGAATGAAAAAAGGACTTTGACAGTGGTTGTCTTTCTACCGATTGGAAAATGGAACAAGTAACACCAATTTTTAAGGACGTAGCAAAAAATGTGCCAGGGAATGACTGTCCGGTAAGTCTGACATCGATAGTGTTAAAGCTGACTCAATTATTAAAAGTCAAATTATGTCTGTTTAATCCAAGAGAACCTACTTTTCTGCGAAACAGTGCGGTTGGTTTCATTGAACGACGATCTACAACAACACAGGTTTTGTACTATCCCAAACTCGGCAAGTTACGATCATTTTGCTGATATCGTGAAGGTAACTGCAAGACGATATATCCCTCGAGGATGCAGAACTGACTACATACCCGGCCTGACAAAGGAGACTTCCGACATCTATGAGGAGTATATAAGGAAATTTGAGGCCGACCCTTTCTCTGAGGAAACCACAGAACTAGGAGAGAAAGTCTCAAGAATCTCTGTGGAACACCGAAAGACATGGGAAACGCTGATCGAATCTATTGATGCGTCAAAGAATAGCAAAAAGGCTTGGACAACAATTCGGAAACTTCAAGGTGACCCTAAAGCCCACATCAGCACACCAGCTACTTCTCAATGGTAAAGGAGAAAAGAAAGTAAGAATTAACTCGATCGTACAATATATAGGCAAGGCTCCGTGCTATCTAAACCCTTCGACCTTGAGGAATTAGATAGAACCATATCATCATTCAAGACGAACAAAGCCACAGGGTTGAACAACATTTCCATGGAGATCATAAAGCACTTTGGCACAGAAACAAGAAAGTGGCTTCTAGCTCTCTACAACCACTGTGCTCAACCTATAAACTAAACTAATATCTGGAAAAAGGCCCACGTGATTGCGCTGGAAGCCTGGATAAGACGCAGAAAAACCAAAGAATTACCGTCAACATCTACACAAATGACCAACCTCGCGACAAAGATACTTCTAAATTTATTTATGCAGATGACCTTGGAACTGCAGCTAAACGTGATTCATTTGAAGAAGTAGAGCAGAAGCTAACGACTGCCCTTGAACAATAACGCCATATTACAAATAAAATCAGCTACGTGTGAATCCAGCTAAGACCCAAGTATGTGCCTTTCACTTACGAAACAATGAGATAAAGCGACATCTAAACCTCAGCTGGTGTGGTACTCCTCTGGAACATGTGTGACCACCCTGTCTATCTTGGAGTGACACTTGACCGCTGTCTTTCATCCAGAACACACATCCAGAAGACAAAAAGAAAGATAAGTGCAAGGAACAACATACTCAGAAAGCTCACATGCACACATTTGGGAGCTAATCCAAAGACACCGAGGTCAACAACCCTTGCACTAAGCATATCTGTAGCTGAGTATCCATGTCTTGTACTGGAGAGATCAACACATGCAAAAAAGCTGGACCCAGTTATCAACACAGCCTGCCGACTAATCACTGGATGTCTGAAACCGATTCCAACAGAAAACCTGCATGTCCTGTCTGGAATCGCTCCTCCCGATATTCCCCGTAAATCTGCAAGTGCCAAAGAAAGAGAAAGACAAAAACACGACAGGCCACACCCCATGTATGGCCAAACCCCTGAAAGGAAACGGCTGAAGTCAAGAATAAGTTTCCTTGGCTGAGTGGATGAAACCATGGCAGACAGACTTACTCTGTGGAAGAAGCAGATGACATGAAGGAAACTTTGCCCCCAGGAGCTGAAGCACCATGGCCAGAATGAATATGTCTTAACAGGTTGAGGACCGGAGTCGGAAAATGTAAGACCAATCTTCACAAGTGGGGCTACCAGGAATCAAGTGATGTCACCTGCGACTGCAGCCAGGAAACACAAACCATGGCCAACTTTATGGCATGCCCTTCACTCACAAAAATTTGTATCATTGAAGATCTGGCACAATACAACGACACTACAAAGTTGTGTGTTCAACATTGGTTGAAATATATATAGCTTGTACGCGTTTGGATTCGCTAAGAGGAAGAAGATGTAAGCATTTACAAGAAAAAAGAAACATGACATAAGCTTTTCTCTAACGAGTCTATCATTTTTTCTCTTTCAATTCTTAGTATCTTTATACGAGCAATCCTTCAAGACAATCGTGAAATTAATTCCGTTAAATTTGATGATTCTAAAACGTTCAATCGCAAAAATTAATTCTGCAAAGTTTTTTCCCGCGGAAATTGTTTCCTTTAAAGTAATAAGAAATTTGCGGATAGTTTGACGGCAAAACTACTGTTGGGATTAATCAGGGATATGCCAGGATTAATCATAATCAGGTTTCAAAAATTTGCAAAGAACAAAACAAGATCGTTAACTGAAGATAGATTGTTGTTTTGGCTTTTGTGAATTTCCACTATCAACTACATCGACTTTCAGTGACAACTAACACATCTGCGTGGGTGATTTTAGTTGCATTTTGGTTCTGGAGGCTTTAACCGAGGCAATGTCTTTCAAAACGTTGACAATTGAACTTTGATAGATCATGTAAGAATCAAAATTAGCGTGTGATAGAGTTGTCGAGTGCCGAGTGCCGACCTGAATTCTGAAGACTGAATCAGTGAATATGAATGAATTTCTTTGAGGAAAGGAGGACCAAAAATCTTTCTTTTGGTAACAAATTCAATTATTTTATTTCATTCCAGTGTCAAAAAATGCAACTCGAAGTGAAATGTTTGAGAAAAATAATGAATTTTATTTTAACAAGTTTAACAAGAGTCAAAAACAACATTTACAATATCAAGATTTTATAAGAAAATTGTAAAAAAACAAGTATCTTTGTCAGACGGAAAGCTTTTCCGGCCGGAATTGCTGTTCCGCCATCCCGCCGTTCCGTCGTTCGACGTTTTGACACTTATGCATAGACACTAGCCGCCAACTAGGCATTTTTCAAAATATCTGTTCGGAAGGCATGTTTTTCCTAGAAATTCAAATGTCTTCGGAGAATGCGAGGTTAAGCAAACGTACGACGTACCGGCAGCCGAACTTAGACACTGATCGATTGTGCTGCTGAAAGTTGCTTGGCAAGCTAATTTCCAGAACGACTGCGCAACGTCATACGTCGTAGATTTTGATCTGCTTAACCTCGCTAACATTACATAAGTTACTTTGTTGGAAAATTTGATGTGTTCGGCCGAAAATTTCGGCTTCCTGGAAAATATGGATGTGTTCTGAGAGCATTTGGTGCCACCTGCTAGATTTTTTTTGGCTTTCCTGGAAAGAGGAACATAAATTCTGTGTTATGGGCTCTTATTACATTGGTATGTATGTATTCAATATAAAATTATATATTCTCCTAGAGAGTACGACGTGTTCTGATTTAATTTGATTTTTTTGATTTCCTGGATAAAAAGAACAGATAATTTGTGCTTTGGGCTGCTGGATTTTTAATTTTTTTGAGAAAATTGTATGTTATCTATCTAGATTTTTGAGGTGCTCTAAGACCATTGGCTTTGGCTAGATTCTTTGTCAAAGTGACCTTCCTGGTAAAAAAGAACAGATATTTTGCATTTTTGGTTCGTTGGATGCTTCTGTCTCTATAAATGTTCTGAAATGCACTTTAAGAGTAGTAAACATTATTTGTGAAAGATATTTTTCAGAATTTGTTGGTCATCAATCACTATATCAATTTTCATTTATCAAAATGATTCGCGCTACTAGTAAATTCAGAAAAAAAATTGATCACAACCGATTGAATAGTGAAAAATGTGTTGTTGAAAATGTTTAGAATAAAAAACATCTCATACAATAAGAAAACAATAGTCACATATTTTGCGCATTTGCTGTACAGCCACCAGCATAAATGACAGATGTATTCATGGCCAAGTACAAATTGCATAATGCATAAATGCATAAATATTTAAATCTCAGCAAATCTACATGCTGGACTTCAAATTTGGACCAAGACTCTGTAATGAGTCCATTCTAAAAATTTGATAAATATTAATCAATTTGACTTGGGAATTTGATCATAGGTAGGTATTATAAAAACAAACAAAATCTAAAATATCATGTGACCAACGTGTATTTTATAGACCACAAACAGTTTTTTATACTTCTATTCTGCAAAATACATATTGAACATATATTATATTATTTTTTTGAGTTACTCTAGGTAATATCTACCTATCAACAAAATTTCAAATCAAAACAACTGATAGATGCAAAGTTATTGAAGATTTTTGGTTTTGTTCAATAAAATACCAACCAAACAGGTGGCAGAACTGAAATGTTCACAATGAACTTACAATGGTATGACAGAGTGCTGGACAAAATTTGAAGTTAGTAACATTTGTAGTTTTTGAAATATTTCAAATTTTATGCATTATGTATTATGCATTATGCATTATACATTATGCAATTTGTACTTGGCCATAATTCATAGTAAGAGGACGTATATTGAATGTGTAGAGTTTGCAGATTATATACGTTATCAGCTGGTATATATATAAAAATTATGATATTGAATAAAAGGTATTGGGATAAAATTTGTCTCAAGTTTAATTCGAAACTAATGAGCCAATCGAAAGTTATAGACAGTTTTGTTTAAATATTGATTTAGTGTTTCTTAGAAAAACAGTGCTTGTGAATTATGACAAAAGACCTTAGCAGTATAATGCCAGTATAATGGCGGCAAGTGAAGTGGAAGGTGGAAAATGTTGACAAGACCAGTTATATTCAGATGTTGATGAAGCAACCAATTGTTTCAATCACATTTTACTTAGCCAAGCACCAGCTCTACAGCTACAACTTTTCCTGACATGCAAGAAAAATAGAGCTAAGTTCACCCTCAGTCAAGATCTTGCTAAAGGTCGCTGATTGGTTAAAATTGCCTAACAACGCTGAATCCAGAACCATATTTGTCTACATGTTAATTATGTTATTGTTAATTACACTACCATATTTGTTTACATGTTAATTATGCAATTTTTTTGCAATAATTATGCGGAAACCGCAAGAATTCAAATTTGATTTTTTGCATATGTAATTTTTTAACTGTAAAATCATTTGGAGGTTGAACTCAGCTCTATTTTTTTTGCATGTCAGGAAAAGTTGTAGCTGTAGAGCTAGTGCTTGGCTACATTTTACTAGGTGCATGCTCATGAGTGAACATAGGATCAAGTGCAAAGGATCACAATGGGTCAATGATGAGCTAATAAAAGCCATCAGGGAAAGAGACTATCTACTTTAAAAAGGCTGCCACCTCTAAAGATCCTGTTGAATGGTCGCAGTTTATAAATCTAAAAGAAATTCTGTTAATCGACTAAAACTCAACCTTAAACGAAGATACTACAGAGACTCTTTTCATGAAACGAGAAATTCACCTAAAGAATTATGGAAGAAAGTCAAGGAACTCATAGCTGATAAATAAAAATCAATGATCTTACCCTAGATGATGGTACTGTTCTAAGTGGCAACAAATCTATTTCCAACCATCTAAATAACTTTTTTGTCAATATAGGAGCAGCTCTAGCATCTAAATTTCCTTGTACTGACACTTCCAAGATTCATGTTACCTCCCCCTCAAATTCTTTCAATTTTCGAACTATCACCTTAACTCAGTTTAATAAGATTCTTAATCAACTTGACTCTAGTAAGGCGATGGGTGTTGATGGGATAAGTGTACGACTTCTTAAAGAGGGAGCACCTGTTATTTCTGACAAGCTTCTCTTTATTTTCCATCTTTCCATTACTTCAGGAATAGTACCAAAAGCATGGAAAACAAAGAGAATTTCACCAATCTTCAAATCAGAAAAACAGGATGATCCAGGAAATTATAGACCTGTCTCTGTTACTCCCATCCCATGAAAATTTTTGAAAAGCTAGTGTATGATCAAATGGTGACATTTCTTAACCAAAACTATGTCAACTATCCTTCACCCTAGTCAATCTGGTTTCCGAAGCAGTTTCTCTACATCCACCGCTGCTATCGAAATTAAAGAACACATCATTGATTGTCTCAGGAAGAATAAATATGTGTGTGCTGTCCTTGTTGATTTATCCAAGGCATTTGATACAGTGGACCACAATATCCTTTTGAAGAATCTGTTTTGTTATGGATTCCAAGACACGTCTTTCTTATGGTGTGAATCCTACCTATCCGACAGAAGGCAACAAGTTCTGATCTACGGCCAGATGTCAGTTGTACTAGATGAAAAACCTTATGGAGTCCCTCAAGGATCAGTCCTTGGACCCTTATTCTTCCTCCTATACATCAATGACCTGAATAATGTCATTAAAAATCTTCTATATTTCCAACTTTATGCAGATGATATAATTATTATCCAATCAAATGGTTGTACTGTACTTCTTCTCTTGTCAACAGTATGGAATCTGAGCTTAACATCTTGCACGATTGGCTAGCTCTAAACAAACTCACTCCCAATAAGAAGAAATGTGAAACTATCTTCTTCAGTAACCAGCAGAATATTAAACATTGCAAACTTATTAAGGTCAAATTTAGAGACAAAGAGTTAGAAACCAAAAAATCAGTGAAGTACTTAGGAGTACACTTTGACAGTAAACTGACATGGAGTGTGCAAGTTAAGGATATTAAAAGAAAGATAAACTATAAACTTTCTAAAATTAAACCCCTTGCTAAATTTCTTGACCCATGTGATACATATTTATTAATAAGATCATTCATCTTTCCTTATATACACTACTGTTCTACCACATGGGCAACTGCAGCACCACACCTAATACAAAAAATTCAATCCACCTGTGATAAAACCCAGCTTTTCTCTAACAGTATCCCAAAAATCCAGGTAAATGAACGCTTAAGGTTAGATTTATCCATTTTAATTTTCAAAGCTATTAATAAACTTACCCCTCAATATATCTCGGATAGAATTATATTATCATCCCAGACTCATTCCTATAATACCAGACAATCCACTACTAACAATATCTCTCAGTATACACTAACAATAAATTATCAACTCAATCGCTATTATATATACTATCTCCTCATACTTGGAACTCATTACCTACCCATCTAAAAAATGAAAGGAGTCTGGTTCTTTTCCGAGGTAAATGTAAAAAACTGTTGCTACAAACATAATTAATTTTTAAATGATACAACTAAATAAATTTATTTTACTATCTCCTTTACTAATAATCAGTGTTAATTCTTATCACAGTGGCCCCTAGTGAAAACAACCACAGCACATTCAGTGGTCTGGGTTATTCTAGGCTAGCCACTTAAAATATGAATTATTATTATTATTATTATTATTAAATTTTAGCAGCAAGTTTTATAGAGTAACAGTAATTTTATCATCTTGCAAATCTTTTGGATCGCCATTCAAAAGATATATATTTAGCATTAAAATATATTAGCATCTATGATGGAGACTATGAATCGTATGGTGCCTGATTTGATTTTTGGTATATAATTACTACGTGCTAAAAATGGTGACAAAGATTTTAAGCACTGTATTCCCATTCAAAAAAATCAATCAAAAAATCATTTAACATTTGTACGGGGATTAGTTCTGGCTTTTATTTTATATATATACATAAACAAAAGCTAGTAAAAATCTTTTACAAAATGTGCTTCAAGTTGTGGTAACACGAGGAGTCTTTGTATATTGTAACTTGTTCAGACGTGCTAATGGAAATGCAATACAACAAATAGTGTGTTCTTTTTAGTGAGAATGGCCATGGCTTATTTGCATAATTATATATACCAATTTTGGACATGAGGTGTTTACATAAGCTCTCTTGCTGCGTGACTATCGATATAAGTATCAGAATCGTGAATTAATAAAAATCGGAATGCGGAACGAGACTGCGTATGTTATGCAGACTATATTGTATATATATAATAGTGTTCTTTTTTAGGCAGCAGTTGGAAATATGCTTTATTTGGGTCAGTTTTAAGCTGAAAATTAGGGGCGGCAGGCGGTCGGCAAAGAAAAAGTCTGGCTTTTTTAAAAAAAATTTCTAAATTTGTATATAACTTATGGGGAATTGAATAAAATTGTCATCAAAAGTTTTAAAAGTCTTGTATGCTCATTGGTAGCACTAAGGCTTGTTCTGCAGAGGATGCATGCATGGATGGAAATAAAAAACAACCTAACACAAGAGAGATCCTAACCATTATGCAAGAAACCATTTAGTCATTGTCAAACACAATGTCACTGCATTCAATTTTGTACTAAAGCCAGAAATCTCATGTGAATTCAATACCCTTTACAGGATTTCTTCTTCTTGTGACACGGCAGCCCAAGATGGGAACAACTATATTATAACCTAAAGTGTTAGTAGCTTTATGCCATGCAAATTGAGCAGCGGAAAAAGAATCATAAGGCACGCATGCGCATGAGCATTGGCAGCCCCTGTTCTCACTTGTCGTGAATAAATTTGTGATCTGCAATTATACTTTCCATTAAACTGTACAAACTAAAGCAAGATCACTAATTAATTATTGTCGGTTCAAGAAGGAAAAAAAACTCTTTGATATTCGAGTTGATTATGACTTCACTTACAAAATCTTTCAAAAAGAGGCTAACATAGTGAAATTTCATATTTTACACTATCTACAAAATATGAGATATGCAATATATGCCCTTCTTCTTAACCAATAAAAATTCAAGTTTGTTTGATTTTTTTATATTCGAAAATGTTAAATTGCTTTTAATCTTCCATTTCGTTTAGAGTTTCGAACGTTGACAACAATTTCAAACGTCATTGCAATGTTATCATTAAAATACTTGTTTTAACATCATTTGAAAAACTCTGCCGCTCTCTCTGTGTTATAGAAACGTTTATGTATTATCCTAGATTGTTTTGAGCGAAAGTACCAATGAAATACAAACAAGCCCTCGGGCTATTCGTAACGACCTCGGGCTATTCGTAGCGACCTCGTTAATTTCTCTGTTTGGTCCCACAAGACAGTTGACAAATATTTTGTAAAGATTACTGTATAGCAATAAAACAGTCAACCAATTCAAAACTATCTTCTACAAATCTTCAACACTTGTTATTGTTTTAGGTTTTTAAAAATGAATATTGCTTTATGCAGAAGACAGTGCAGTTTCTGCTACCAGAAGTTTTGTGGAGGACAAGTATGTATTCCTGCTACGTATTCTTTCTGACCCCTGATCGTCTAAAATCTATCACTAAAACATACTTTGATTTCCTCTTTAGTGCTCGAGAAACTCAAGGGCTAAGTAAATTCTGCTGCTTACCTGAGGGTATGTTAGCCTAAAGAGTTGCTCTTCGATTGCGTAAAAATTGTTGAAGGGTATGATTTTTGAGACCTTGCTAGATCAACATCACCATTTTCAGATTTATATTCAAATGAAGTAAATTGCGTTTTAGTCTTTGGAGTTTGCAAATAGATGTAAAAATATATAGAGATTGTTTTAAGCAATTTATTTAGTCTTTATCTATGTCTAGATTGCACCCGTGAGAATGCTTCTACCTTCGAAAACACTTAAAATCAAACAAGAACAGAAGAGAAACTCATCATACTACACATTCCCTCTATTTACTGCAACACAACAAGTTTTAGAAAATGTAAGTTATGTTTCTTACCACACTTTGTTTAGTTGATTTGGGGTTGGGGAGATGAGTTTGTCCACTCACTGGTTTCTTCATGCGATAAAACAACAGAAATTTTTATACAGTATAGAATACTCTAGATAAGGGCATGGAAGGGACCAAGTGCAACTCTAAATAAGGACATGGAAGGGACCAAGTGCAACTCTAAATAAGGACATGGAGGGGGCCAAGTGCAACTCT
Organism: Darlingtonia californica; assembly: GCA_032270445.1. Taxonomy (NCBI): domain Eukaryota; kingdom Viridiplantae; phylum Streptophyta; class Magnoliopsida; order Ericales; family Sarraceniaceae; genus Darlingtonia; species Darlingtonia californica. The sequence continues at coordinate 8,337 of JAUBWS010100520.1, read as the reverse complement.
AGATAAGGCCATGGAAGAAACCAAGTGCAACTCTAGATAAGGCCATGAAGGGGACCAAGTGCAACTCTAGATAAGGCCATGGAGGGGACCAAGTGCAACTCTTAATAAGGACATGTAGGGGACCAAGTGCAACTCTAGATAAGGACATGGAGGGGACCAAGTGCAACTCTAGATAAGGACATGGAAGGGACCAAGTGTAACTCTAGATAAGGCCATGGAGGGGACCAAGTGCAACTCTAAATAAGGACATGGAGGGGACCAAGTGCAACTCTAGATAAGGATATGGAAGGGACCAAGTGCAACTCTAGATAAGGCCATGGAAGGGACCAAGTGCAACTCTAAATAAGGACATGGAGGGACCAAGTGCAACTCCAAATAAGGACATGGAGGGGACCAAGTGCAACTCTTAATAAGGACATGGAAGGGACCAAGTGCAACTCTAGATAAGGACATGGAGGGGACCAAGTGCAACTCTAGATAAGGACATGGAAGGGACCAAG
>JAUBWS010100498.1:0-10797 GCA_032270445.1 Darlingtonia californica | reverse complement strand
TTTCATGAATTTACCCCCGATCGTTCAAAACATAGCCCCCAGTCCCGGATTGTTTTGCTCTAATTTCCATGATTTTGTCCTATTTGTGATTTTATTCCCCAATCAACAACAATTTTACCTCCAACCCTCTATTCTTTTGCCCCTAATATTTTAAGAATGACTCCAAATCATTCATCATTTTCCCCCAATCTTCATATGTTATTGTCTCGAGCCTTTCGACTATTCCATGGTTTTAAACAAAATCTTCCATCGATATTTCATGATTTTTCCTTTAACTCAAAAAAGCGTAGCATTCGCTTCTCTCCATCTCTCGGATTAAAATCTACGAAGTACGAAGATAACCACAATTTGACAAAAGCTCAAATTCACCTCAAAACAGAATGTATTCAACATCAACATTCACTAATTCGATAATCTCCCTAGAATTCATACCATAATCCTTTTTACTTTAAAGACGAACCAGAGAATCAAAATATAAAACACTGTCGTATGTTGGCACTGAGTAGTTAAGTGAAATTGAGGTGATTGATACGGATTCATTTAGAATTTATTCGAATTTCGAACCAATTAGAATTTTCGTTTTTCCTGTCCGGTTCCCGTTATGAAACAAGACAATTGAAAACGTGCCTTTACTCCATAAGTAATGCCTCACCATAGAGCACAATTATAGTTTAATCTTGGGAAAGTGCAGAAGCATCCAACGAGCCAAGATTACAAAATATATGTTCTTTTTTCCCAGGTAGGTTTGACAAAGAATTTAGCCAAAGCCAAATGGTCTCAGAACACCTCGAAAAAACCTTTTCCTCCAAAAAAAAAAATCAAGGAGCTCAAAATATCTAAAAAAATTCTAGAAGGCATCAAATCGTTTCAGAACAGCTCGTATTCTCCAAGAGACTAGAATTTTAGAAGCCCCAAAACACAAAATATCTGTTCTTTTTTTCCAGAAAAGCCAAAAAAATCTAGCAGGCATCAAATCGTATCAGCACACATCCATATTTTCCAGGAAGCCTAAATCTTCGGCTGAACACATCAAACTTTCCAGCAAGGTAGTTTTCGAAATATTCTCCAAACACATGTAAATTTTTAGGAAAATAATACCTTCCGAACAGATATTTTGCAAAAATACCTCGTTGGCTGCTTTCGAAAGTGAAAAAGAGAAAAAGAAGACTTACATTTTCATATATCTATCAATCATGCAATTGACGATATTTTCTTTGAAAGCTGTTTTTAGGACTCTTAACATGAATACATCTAGGTTTATTTATAGTTTCTTATACATTTTTTTTTTTAATATTTCATCTCTTCCCTGCTATGAATGATCGGAAAAGTTCAGAAACCTATAATCGCTGTAAAACTATACATTCATAAAGTGAGTCAAAGAGTTACGTTACTTTAATAACAACTTCATGAGAATACATCCAACACGGGACTCAAGCGTAAGCGTGCCTTAACCTCTTGACCACGTCTTCATATAAATTTTACTACCTTTTGAGGTTTCTAGATGAAATAAACCGAACTGATTTGAAGACTTTTTAAAATCGTCTTTTTTCTTTCAAAAAAGTCACACGTAAAATCACAAGGAAAAATCAAAAAATCTTCACACCAAACTTCGGTACTTTTATACCCCTCAATTGAAAAAACAATATATCAAACACATTAGAAAGTTGTAGAGCTAAAGATACCTGGAAACTATAAACATTAAACTTCGATTGTTAAAAAAGTCACGCTAATTGGTTAATAGTGCGCGTAACAAAGCGACGTGATTGGCTCTTTTTTCATGTTGTTGGTGTGATACTATGGTAGAAACAGCCACTGCGCGTGCTCCGTATTTTACGAGTTTACCATATTCGGTTTTGCAAAAAGCTCGGAGCGGTATATCTGATAGACTAAGGATACAGCTAAGATCAAAAAACTAATAACATGTAATATAATAGTCGAAGATGTCCCGCAGCACCTGCGGAGTGTTACTTTTATACAAATTTATAAAGTAATCTGTCTACCCCCTGATAGACCTCAGACCTGTGCGAATGATAGACCCTTTCGGTATTACCGTAGCAATCTTCTTTAGGGGGTTCAAGTTTGGTCTTCGGATCTAGTCATTAAGCAAAAATGTAAGAGGGAGACAAAAGATGTAAATAAATCTATAGCACATTGTACTGAACGCTTTATAAACTTTTTTAGTTTGGAGTAGATTCAAGTGAAAGAAAAATTGCATAAAACATGAATTTAATTGTGTCCAAAGTCCATCTTGCACCCCCTAAATTAGATGGCTACGTTCAATCCGAAAGGGTCTATACTTACGTCTGTCATCGTTTTAGCGATCCAAAGCCAAACTTATGTGGTTCTAAATAACCGCCATAAGCAAGTCCGATCTTTTATCCACTGTTTTATTTTCACCGAAAACGTGCATATACTACCACCAGAACATGAAAATCAAAACATTAATAGTGCATAAATAATGGATGTCATAAAAGCAAATTAGCAGATACACTTATGTAACTTACGTAACATACAAAGTCCGTAAATAAACATCGGTTCAGCATCTGGATAAGGTCAAATAGTCACAACGTTTTTTGCTTGTGAGATATACATACAAAGAAAAATATCAAACTTTCAAGTACCACACCTTACAGTAAACTCACGCAAAATCAAAGGCATAACATTGCAATTTTAGCACTTTTAGCAAGAGATTTTTCTCAATAAAATGGACCCAAAATCTACTAAATATAGAAAGAAGAAAATATTTCTTCGAACAGCGTATCACTCGCAACACTCCTTTAGCTTTAATATTTCGATCCGTTGTTGATTTGCAAAAACACTTAGAACTCAGGAGCGGATGTTTTGATGCCTTTAGAGTACTGTTGTAGTGAAATCCACCTTGTATGACTGTTTCGACCTTTTCGCGCTACACTTTCAGTAGACTATATTAATCCAGTCCATTCAAAATAAGTTACTAAGACACGGGCGTTAATAGGTCTTTCACGATGCAACGGAAATTTTCCAGGGAAGAAACATGTAAGTTTCCCTCTTTCCGTAAGTAAAGCCTTCTTCGTTATGGTTAACGTAGAGTTCCTTTAACTTACACAATAATTTAGTACTTTAAATGAACTACATTTCGACGGAATTCAATTTCGCTGATACCTTATTTTAATTTTTAAGTTTCGGGAATGGCTTAAAGTTTAAGGTTCTGATTTTCAGAATTTGTTCATAAAAGCCAAATTCGCGAATTTAATTCCTTTAAAGTAGTTGAAAAGTGCAGAGTGGGAAAACTTGAAACAGTTTTACCAAGTAGACTGGACCGTGAAAAGATCTGTAAATCCACTCAATGAAAATGCAGGGTTTCTACAAGCTACAAACGAACTGTATATACTATTTGCTCGCTCGAGGTCAAAGTTATCTCCCGTCGACACACCTTTATTGAAATTTTGCGCTATCCAAATGAATATATTTTATAATGCAGATTCTTTATAATTAAGGCTCGAAACTGATAAAACAGGCCTTAGCAATTATCAAGGAATCATGCTGGCCAAATGTAAAAATTCCAGTATTCTGAAAGCTAATGTATATTACTTGTTACATTCACCATAATGTTAATTTAAAATTAGATTTGCTCTTCCCACTTTAACCTATATATAGAAATTTGCCTTATTTCAAAATTATGAGGCTCGGCTTTTAAAATCCAGCAACTGTTTAGGAAAGAAATCATAAAAGGCTGATTAAAGTTCTCACTTTAAAACGGAAAAAAAGAAGTTTGAGATGTATCTTTTAATTCAAGATATAACAAAACCTTTGGAAAATTATGTTTTAGTTTGATTCTAAAGATGGGGTGTATACATTTTAAAATGGTACTTCTAGAGAGATCTACATGAAATATTCCGTATTTATTTTATCAAAGAAGAAATTTACAAGGGGCTAAAAATAAAACATCCGAGACATTTCATTATATTGCGGAGAAAGGTACAACTCTCCCTTCCCGCTTTAATTTGTTCCCCATTCTCGAGGTCCTAATTTACAGAACAATATCCCCTTGGTGTAAGAGAGTTTCAGCAGAACACTGGAAAAATCCCCAATAATTGGAAATCCCAAAATGTTTTGGTAAACTAACATATCTTGGGTTAGCTTATGCCGATTTATATTTTTCTTTCGATTCTAGAAAAACGCTTGACAAGCTTTTTTCAAAACACCAGAATCCTTGTTTCAATGACTGAAGTCAAACTGTTCCAAAATATTTGAAACATTTTGTTTATAAAAAATTCATTATACAATTAAACATTTTGAGAATCCGAGTTTAACAAGTCTTCATATCGCACATTTGAAGTGGATTTTACATTTCCATGTGTTGTTCCTGAAGGATTTTGTGAAAACTCTGAAGTGATTCTGACGAGAATGTTGTGTAAAATGCACACCTTTTTATAAGAAAAATTCATTTCCAACTTGAAACTTATTGTTTCCATTTTCTGACCGTATTTGTTGTTCTCTTGTTTTTGTAAGAGTATCCCTAAGAACTTTTCAAGTTTTCCTGCAAACTCGTATATAAACTATAACTTATATGCTACAGAAAATAACCCAACACATTTCATTTCTTGGATTTTTTTTAGGTAAAGCAATACAAACAAGGTTTTTTTTAAACTTTGAGCTAACAGTCTCATGCCTTGTAGGGGATTAGGGGTCAGGCACGGATACAGAGGTGAAGCAAAATTTCAGGAGAAGAGTAATGGGTCATTAAAAAATAATCATTTTGTATATATCGCCTATACATAATTACTTTTTAACGAAATGTCACTCGCCCCTGAAACTTTTGTATATCTCTGTATCCGTGCCTGGGGGTATTTTTGTATATATCGCCTATATATAATTAAAAAATGTCAAAAATAGTCCCTCTCAGCTCTCGTTGTTGAGTTTTGGACAGTACCTGTCGATTTCTAAGCCTAGCAACGCCTGGGTCACATGTTCTAATAGAATTAGAGTTGTGACTAAAACTAAGTATGATAGATTTTGCTCACCTCTTCAGCAGATGTTGATCTGGTAAACGGTGGTTTATTCTTTGGTTTTTGCTTTGCCTTAATTGAATCTTTAAGTAGATTATCAACTTCATCCTCTGAATCAGACACTGCTAACAGTTTATTCTACAAATGAAAAAAAGTGTACAATACAGCACACACAATTTTAAATCTTTTAAAGAAAATTAGACTTTGTAGAAAGCAATTGATAACTTGACCAAATGACTTTTGATAACTATCAAATTAATTTCCAATCCAGGTTTTTGGGCATTTTTGGACCCGTTATGGTGTCATACAGTAAAACAGAAGATTTTCAATATCTCAAGATAGGGAAATGCTATGAAGGTGGTTGATTCTATGAATAAATAATGTGACAAGTAACATTTGGATAAATGAGTTGGAGGTAGTTAAGCTAATGAGTCATTAAAACGTAATTATGACATCATTAATAAATTATCTCCTTCTCTATCGTATGCGCCCCGGACTTATCAGCTAGCAATTATTTAGAAACTTGGACAGAAGTTATTGCCAACATGGAATTTGTTGAGCAACCCCAGCTATTCCTGGGAGAGATTTCTATAATTTTCAATATTCCAACATTTAGATTTGACGAAAAATGCTCCAGAGACCCAAAAACTTTCTGTAAGAATTTTTCCCTGAATAAAAATCATAAAACCAAGTTTTACAATTTACGCCCTTCACTTATTATAAATATTACACTGCAACTCTTGTGCTTTATAAAAATGACTTCATAGTTTCAAACAGTTCAATCCCATTGAAAATTTCATTGTATAGATAATTGAATTATATACATGAAAAATATGATAAAAACAACATACCGAAAGGTTATCATAAAAGTGACTTGCAGAGTTTCTTGAACCCAACATGGCTGACCAAACAATCAACTCGTACATGTTAATTCCATTTGAAAATTGTTTTGTGTATCGTTTCTTATAGATAATAAAGAAAAAGAAATAAACTTAAATAGTTTACAGAAGAAAATAAACTAATCAATACATGTATAAACATATGTGTTAAATGGTAAAAAAAGTCGCAAATCTTTATAAATGAAATCAGTTTGAATGAACTTAACAGTTATACTTTTATGGAAGTATTATCTCTTTTTCGAGAAAAATTAACCTCATCAGTTATATCAGGGATACCATATGCCTGCAGTTAGGGTAATATAAAGAAAGAAAAACAAATTTCACATCAAAGATTCAACATTAAGTTCTCATGGTCTTAGCTGAGCCAATATGACGTAAAAACTTCGTTCAGACAAAAACTATGTAGACAACAAACAGAAATTACATTATATACTGACGTTTCAGGTCAAAAGGTGAAAGGATGACATACAAAATGTAATAGACGACAAGATATATACTAACGAAAAAAAGATGTTTTGCCTCTACTTAAGACTCAGATTGGATTTCAATGACTGACACTCTAAATTGAAAACGTTGAATTGCATATGTCAATGTCACACACAAGCCAAAAATAAATATATATATAAAGAGAATTTAGTGCAAAATTGTTTTGGATACTTTTCTAGGGGGTTCACTTTAGGGGTCCATATTGAGGGGTCCATATTGGGGGTCCAATTTCTGTCGCAACCCAAAACCAAACATGAAAAAGGCACAAAATGTAAAAGAGGAAAGCCCGTAGATGTTTACTTAAACTTAAAATATTCAGCCATTTAAAAAAAAAAAACTTTTTGTAAAAAATGATTCAGAATTGAACAAAAACTCTCTATATGAACAAAATACCTATGAGAATACAACATTAAACACACAATTATTAGGACACAATTATAAAATGACAGTAATCACAATATATGATTATATAATACGAACAGTCGTCCACACACCAAAAACTTTGACAATTATTCATATCAAAACAACAATATAAATTTCGTTTTTGTGATATATTTCATACCAAAACATTTTTGACTGAACAGAAAATTCCTTGAAAAATGTTTTGAAGATACAATTCCCATTTTATGCTCTTATACACACCCTCCATACATACATATATACAGAAGTGCAGTGCAATGAAAAAATTGCAAGTGAAGTGCAATCTATGCACCAGTGAAAAATTGGCTATCATAAACTATCCGCAAAATAATATCTTTAACAAACGCTCTGAAATTATCTCAAAGTGTAGGCACTTCAATAAGCACATGCTTATACGCCACGATATCAAAGATTGAATGACGTCAATATATTTTTTATGATAACTTTGCATTGTATTTTTTCTGTTAAGTTTATTTTCCAACTGAAGATTGTCCAATATGGACATGAAACTCTGAGTATTGGAGATAACGTAGTTTTCTATGACTCAAACTCATTTACACATATACATATACCTCCATACATATACATACACTCCCTATTATAGCCTCCTCGGTTACCCTTTGCTCTGCCTGCGGGGGCAACTATAAATAAAATCTGGAACATTTTTTGCAATCACCTTTATTTTAACTTTCTCCACTCAATTTGTTTCACAGCCTCACAATATGTACAGGGCCTGCAGGTGATACTGAAAAGACTTTTAATATACCATCTTTCAAGCAAGTCATTGTCAATACATGCATGTCAAACATAAGAATAGCTAGTAACATAGAGCTATTGTAGATAAACTTCTGACTACTTTTCTGTTTGTGCTATTAAGCTAAAGCTATTAATTGATTCCTAGTTAATTTCAAATAATAAATTTGAAATTATTGACTCCTTTTTCCAAGAAAAATGTCAAATGTCAAAGCACGCTTTTTCAACCCACTTCCTTCGCGACAATGTAAACAACTGTTTCGCTTATTCATAGGGATAATAATATCAACTATATACAAAAATCTGGATAAGAAAGACAACAACAAAAAATCGAAAGCGAAAGTCACCTAGTTTTTCGTATCATGTTGGAAATAAAGCATGGTGTAGTATAACATGTCAGACTACGATACCAGAATATCAAAAACAAAACATATCATAAAGTCAGTTTCATAGATTTCATTTTCAAATATTATTTGTATATCATTCTAGTAACATATACACTATACATTTTATCCAACTTTTGTTGTAGGAAATTTATTCAGTCTCTCCTTGACAACATGAATAAACATTATAATTTAAATATTAAACATCACAGCCACTTTAACAATAATATAATGATACATTATTTATGAAGAAATATTTGATAGAAGATCCGATAAAAAACAATTTCCTTTCATTTTCATTTTCATTTTATTCTGATTTGGTACTGGGGTTCCGAAAGAGAGCTCATAGCTAGCTTTATTTCTGTTTTGTCCGTACGCATTGCTTGGATTAAATTTTTTTTTTAATTAAAAACCACGGTGCAATCCGGGACGCCCTAAATCAACAATTGCTATACCCTATCTTACAATTATTTTTTTTACGTTTATTGTAATTATAATTTGTTTATTTTATAGAAAGAAAAAGAAAGGAAAGTAAAGAAAAGGAGGATGAGTTTCTAATCATGAAGGATAGCGGCATTGCTATCTTCATTAATGTCCGTGTTTAAATTATTATGATGATTATTGTGTAGAGTTTTGGATCCTCTTACACATCTGATGGAGAATCTCAGCAGGGAGAACGCGAGTTTCCTTCGGATCGAAGTTGAAACCAGTGATAGTTTGACGCAAATCTCTTGTCGGCAAGGCTCTTGTAGAACATCCCACCGTTCGTATCAAAAACCAACGGCGTAAATGAACCATTTTCAATCTGTAATATTCTTCTTCTCGTTTCTCCTCCTTCTCGTTTCTTTCGAAGCACTTTTCCACTTCTTTGTTCCTGTGTTGCCGAGCGTCTAGGTTGAAAATCCTGATATCAAAAAATGCTCTTTGACCAGTAGTCCAGAAGTTTTTGAGCGCTTACGTCAAGTCGAGCTTGGCTCAAACAGCAGCGGTTCTTTCCTCACGTCAACACAAACTTCCTTGAGTAGCTCAATGTCTGAGCGTAACGAAATCTCCTAGCTTGCACGATAAGGCGTGGGAAACATTAAACTTTGCTCCGCATACGCATTCATTGGGGATTCTTTCAAGGGACCAGTTATATCGTATGTAAATAGCATCCCAAAATTCTTGCTTTGTCAGTGCATATCCATTTTCTTTGATGGGCAGTGTTGTCAACCAATTGGATGTACCTTTTTTCGTTATTGCTTCCATTTTTCTTTTCATCTCTGCATCCATCTCGTTAACCATTTCCTCAAACTTTGCTTGTTGGTAATTTCGGCGTTCATTTTTAAGTTGATATTTCGTTCTCACCGCGGTATCTGTATCATTGGCTTTAGTCTTGAAGCATTGCATTGATCAAAGTCGAGTTTTGATGTTCTGTAGATACTGCTTCCGCAAAAACTTTTATATCCAGGCCTCCAAGACGCGGTGGTAATGAGAGTATCTTCCTTTCTTGGTCATTGATGATATGTCCACCGCTTAGTGCTGGAATGAATCTGTGGTGTATAATTTCATCGACTTTTCAATTAACGGTATCATTCGTAAAAAATACGTCAACTTGAAGGTCTTCTACATTCGTCTGTTCCAACCACCGCACCAAGATGACGTTCGCCATGGCAAGTAATTTGGATGTTTGTTTCCAAAAAGAGGTTCGATGCTTCTTCTTCTCGTTCTTCTTTGACAATCAGCCACGATTTGGAAGGTTGTGGAAAGTAGCCGTATCGATTTCCAAGCTGAAGTAACTTTTCCCACCACTTCTTTAGCGAATCCAGATCACTAGCTGCTGTGATGTCATCAGCAAAACCAACCATTTTATTGTGGTCGTTTTCCGTGGCTACAAGGAGGAGATTCATAAGTGGTGTTAATCCAATTGCGTACACTGCCATTCCCAAAAGATTGCCTTGTGTCTCACCCTCAGCTGATTTCAATTCGCTTCCGATCACAAATAGACGTACTGGAGTTGAATAGTATTGATGACATATGTTAATAGTTCTGAATACACGTATTGAATGTATCGGGATTAAAGTTGAGATGCAGGCTACATTTGTGATTCTAATCATCCTCAGAGGAATTATGTCAAACTTAGTCATCATTGACGCTGTAGGAGTGCCTATGCTAAGTCCTTTAAGAATTGTAAATATAACATGCGCGTTGTTGAATTAAAATCACGAGTTGAAAAATCAAAATCACGAGTTGGAAAAGTATACTGCTTGCTACCCATAGTTACTGCGTCAAAAGTTGACCTTATCCAGTCCAACACAGGGTTGCCCGCAAAAACCAGGGCTTTTATGTGAAAAGTCAGAAAAAAATACCGGGTTAGGGTATATTATTCAAGTTAAAATTGAAATTAATCGAAAAAAATTCCCTCACAAGGTATTTGGCTCATTAAATTTATTCGTCCATGAAAATTCAAGGAAATTGACCTGTTTGACTTTTGTTCGTGATTTTAATTCCAACTCGTGAATTGGATTTGCAACTCGTGATTTTAATTTTCAACTCGTAACTCGTAACAGGCAACTTTTAGGCAAGTTTCAAAATTAATTCACGGCACTTTTATCACGTTTTTACTTGAACATTTTCACGTGATTTTATATTTCTTAAGAGTTACATACCAAAAAATATAATGATAATATGTCATTAAATTATCGCATTTAATTACAACTTCTAAAACTTTCGAGTAAAATCACTTGATATCAGTGCAGTGTGACATTTGTTTTGAAACTTGCATATTCAAGTGTATTGCTTCTTTCATTTCGCATTAAAGTATTTGTTCGTAAACTTGTTCATTGATGTTCTTGACGTTCATTCATTTATATAAAAAGAAACACAATT
>JAUBWS010100476.1:0-10799 GCA_032270445.1 Darlingtonia californica | reverse complement strand
GGTCTTTGACAAAATTTGGTTTGTGGATGATGGCACCATTGTCTGTAAGGTAGATCGAACCAGCCCTAAGTTTATCAGTAAATTCTGTTGTGATAATATACCTGACTATAGAGGCTCAGGAAGGCACAGCCTTTCTAATAGCATTATAATACGACAAACTCCTCTGTTGTTTGTCCGCAAATCGATAGAAATCGATTGTAATAATATTTACCAATAATATTTACCAAATTGTAATAATATTTACCAAAATGAAAAGCAGAGGATGAAACATGAATACAATATCAATAATATGGAAGGAGACCTCTATATAGCTAACCTAAACAAAGGAGAAGGCCACCTTTAAATTGAAAAGGAGTGTAATGAAAAACACTAAATGGTAAGATATAAAATATGAGTAACAATAAAAGGATGCTACTTTTAATCAAAATTTCAATAGAAAATGAAAACTATTTGATGTATTGTGGTGTGTCCAGAAGGTTCTACAAGAAGACCCAATACATTTGACCTGGTTCTGTTTGAGTGAGAGATCTTAAGGAAGTTAAGAGTTTCCAATGAATCTAAGTATATTTTCCAGTCACTTTGAACTATACCAGAACGTAGCGATAAGTTTATTATGTATGCAATGGGTTTCACTATTTCATGTGCAACGTCCTAGAGCATACTCAACGGTAAACTGTCTATGTCAGTGGATTTGTGGCGTTTCAACTTTTTCAATTCTTTTTCAACAAATATTGATGAGACGTATGTGAAAGTAATCTATCTAGATATATAGATAGACAAACTGCTTGAATGGGAAAATTTTTTCTTTCAATGTTTTTGTGAAGAAAAGAAATTGCAGAACATGTTTGCTTTCGTCAAATTACTTTCTCTGTTCATATTTTTATTTCCTGGGAATACAGATTTTACTGTCTGCCAAAACTTTCTCAGATTTCGCTGGTTTTCTACAAGTAAAGACTGGTGGTGTTGACTTTTGGCTTTTTTGATTGCGGAGGTGTTTATATTGCATCCAGTATGTTTCTTCGTTATTTTTATGAAACTTTCTCAGACATTTGTCTCTACAAATCAAAATCTGTTTAATGTCATTAGACCCTTTAACTTGTTTAATTATGATAGGGGCGTTTGTCAAAACATACATACAGTTGTTTTATCTCGTAAGAACATCCAACATTTGTTGACATCATTCATGGAATACAATGGTTGTAAATTGTTTTTTGTTCAATTCTTTTTCGTGTCATTGGGTTTCTGCATTTAATTGCTCTTGCTTTTATTTTTTGACTGTTAAGTTTTCTTATACATCCGATAAGGGCGTGCTCACTTAAGCTCAAGGGAACGGTAATGGTTGTAGATAATGTTTTTATGTACTGTTGAAAGGTTAACATCAATCAGCGTTTCAGATTCATTTGTGATGCATGTTGGCAATTTAATTAACTGTGTATATATAATTGTTCATGTTGAAAATCAATTTAATTTCTTTGTGACATCGTTTATCCAAATAGTTGATATTAAGGTCTGCCATGAGAATTACCTCATTGAAGTTATTGTTTGCACTTATTACAAACTGTTCAAACAATTCGTCAAAGTTAAGCAGAAGATAATCGGATGTATCCGGGGGTCTGTAAGCAGTCGTCACTTTTTTCCACCTTTAACAAGTATTTCAATGCATATTTATAAGTTAGAAAGAATCACCTTAATAAAGGTCTTCTCTTCTTTTCAATTTCAAATTATTCTATATGTACATAGCTACTCCTCCTCCATCACCATGCTTCCGGGGCTTCGATATAAACGTACACCCCCTGATTGAAAATATTTGTTCATTGTCAGTTTATTTTACATGAATTCAGTAAATCCCATTGCAAAGCTATTCGATGTCTCAACTTTTGTCCATAATAGTTTTTGTGGACCCATAGTGATTAAGTAATGTATGTTTCAGATAACTCTTCTTGCGGTGTAAAACCATCTCTATCGTAATAAATGCTACCTGATAAGATACTTAGCTTCTTTATACAAAAAATCAAACAAATTGTTACAATAGCATGCAGTATGACCGCACCGACATGCGCCACTTTAGGCTTTCTTAAGACCATAAATGGGATTTATTGAAACTTCAACAAGAATCTTAACTCTTTTCCGTATACAGTAAAATTTGGCTGAATAAGATTATATCATAAAAGAAGCAATATAATTGATACATGCATTTTTTTCCCAAAAATAACGCCATTTGTGATTTCCTTTATAAGTTTGAAGAACTATTCTGTTTATTCTCATAATTTCATAAAAGTTCATAATGGTAGAAATGATGTGACAATTTAGAGAAAAAGTGCAAAAAAAATTTCAAGTCTAAAAAAGTGTAAGAACGCAAACAAATTCAGAAGAAGTTTTTGCTTATCGAAATGTTGCCAAAACCACCAAGAACACACAGAAGAAAAAATTGTTTGATTTGCTCTATCCATTCTCAAAATATTTCAAAATATATATTGAAAATTATTGAAAATTAAGTTTTCAATAAAATGTTCAAATTTTTTTCTCACTATTTTCAAAGGATTTTCACTAAGAAACTTTGAAGGAGGATCTCACCCCTTTTTAAACCACCCCATCTTTGATGAAAGTCTATCCCCAAAGGGGGGGGGGGGTTCTAACTATGGAATCTAGCCTAGAAACTCAGATGTAAACAAATGGATGTGTCTATGAAGTAAGCATAATTGACCTTACCTTGATTACTCCTATGTGTGGGTGCGTGGTCTAATGGTCACTGTCATTGATTGCTAATCATGCGGACGGGTTTGATTCTTCACCAGTGCCATATTTCACAATATTCAAATTTGTGTGCCAGACAATGCGTGTTGATCTTGGGCAAGTCACCTGTGAACCACAGCCTAAATGGTGGCCTAAATGGTGGTCTAAATGGTGGCCTCCTCCTGGATTAGCATTGCACTATTGATGAGGTCTCCATTCGTAGGCAGTACATATGAAACAATGTAAATACTGAAAGAGAATAAATGTCCTTTCCTTATTTCTTAATAACTTGATAAATAACAGAGGCAGATCACAGAAACATGAATTAAAAAACATGCAGCAGCTTTTAACCCTTTCGCTACCGATGACTGTTTTATTGTTTCTATTTTTGTTAACTTTAATAACTTGACTACACTGGCAGAACCATAGATACCGTCACATACTCATAATAATGATGAAATACAATTCCCAGGCACTCAGAGCGCCTCTCTATGAATCGATCTTATATACAATTTTATTTATATTTTGATGGATGCTTTTTCCATGCTTCGTCTAATTGCCATCACATTGTCCTCCTAAATTTGAGGGATGGTAGCTCAAGTCGCCTGAGTCTCTCTTGATAAATGAAACGTTTAAAGCCATCAATTAATTTGGTTGCTCTTCTTTGTACTCTTTTGTTTAAATCAACATATTTACAAAGCTTGGGTGACCAAACGACTTCTACATATTCTAGGTGTGGCCAAGCAAATGCTGTAAAAGCTGTCAAAACAAAATCGGGCTCAGGTAGTTGAAACTTTGTCTGATTAGCCCAACAATTTAGTTGGCTTTCGTGACTTTCTCTGATATGTGTTGTTCAAATGACAGCTCACTGTCAACAATCAAACCAAGTTCTTTTTCTTGGAAAACATGCTTCAGTATGTTGCCACCTAAGGTGTAAGGGTGTGCGTATTTCATCTTACAAAATTTTCCGATTGTCAAAACATGGCATTTGTCTGGATGAGACTTGAGAAGCCAGTCACGAGACCAATTTTCAAGATGTCTCTCTGTAATATAGCAGAATCCTCAGCAGAATCGACTTGTTTGAATATCTTTGTGTCATCAGCAAAGAGAAGAATTTCGGAAATGACCTCATCTGGTAAGTCATTTATGTAAATAACAAAAAGTAACGATACGGTGTCGAATGCCTAGGCAAAATCGAAGTATATACTGTCTACAACGTTTCTATCTGCAATTACTTCGCAGCATTTATCGATGTAAGATAATAGTTATGTGGTTGTTGACCTTTTACCAATGAAGCCGTACTGCTTGGTGGAAAGAAGGTTTTCTTTGAGTAAGTGCGACATAATTTGTTCTTTGATGATGGATTCAGTTAATTTACAAACTATTGATGTTAGGCTAACTGGATGGTAGTTTTCAGGTAGACTTTTAATGCCTGTTTTGAAAATTGGAGTTACACATGCCATTTTCCAATCTGCTGGTAAGGATTAGTAGGGTTGCCACTTTACTGGAAACTCCTGGAAAATGAGTTTTCAGAAATCTGGAACTCTCCTCCCTGGAGAAAATACCTATTCTGCTTTTTTCTAGTAAAATACTAAACTTTTAAATAAACTGATATTTGTTAGAGGGAAAACAGAGCCAGAGAAACGAAACCCAATTGTTAACCCTTCATAGAACCTGCTGAAAAACTCTTAATAACTTCTGAATGGCTGCAAATGTTTGCATGAAATTTTGCCACAGTGCACAAAATAGGGAGATGAAAGAAATCTAAAATTTTCCATTTTTGCATTAACATTAACAAGCGGTCTCATTGTGAAAAAGTCAGCGAAGCTCCCTCCCAGTGTAATGTAGATTTTCCTCTAAGAAAGCCTAACTTAAATTTTTGTGTACAATTTTTTAAATTTCAATGGTTATTTATGGAGATATATGGTCATGTTAGTGTGGAAGAAAAAACACTGAAATTCCAATTTGGATAAAAATAGTTTTGATGAAGGTGTGAAGATCTTAAAGACAATTTTTTTGTAAATTCTTGTAAATTTAATTTAATTTGTAAGTGGATGACAATAATTTTCCTAAGTGGCATGTTAGAGATTTAGACACGTGTAATCACTACAATAAAAAAGTATGACCTGTATATGCTTAAGGCTGAAGAATATAAGAGTAGCTAAAAATCTAAAAACAGATAAAATTTTGTTTGACAAATGTATTTTATGCCAATTTATTGGAATCCCCTTATAATTCCATTTGTATGTTTTCTCAATCCTTTCACTTCCTTAGTGTCCTTAGTAGGTTGAAAATCTGGGACATTTTGGTTCCCTTCCTTTTGGTCCCTTCCCTAGAAAATTTTCTTTGGTTTTCTCCCTCCCTGTTAAAAAATTATTTTTTGGTTTTCTTCCCCCTAAAAAACCCCATAGTGTCTCCACCTTTTAAAAATGCAACACATTGTTTTCTGTGACCTACCAAGTCCCCTTTGGACTATCTTTGTATTTGCTTGCTTTTCTGGGTCTCCTAAGTGTGAAGGTAATAACTGAATGGCTTTCTGCTACAGTGTGGCAAGTATATCAAAATCTATTTGTGACACCCATCGGGTTTTTGTAATATCTCACAACTTTGAATTGCTTATCAATTTGTCATCACTAATCTAATACAGTTGACGTTTACATTTTCTGCTGGGGTTTGACATGTTTTACCCCCAAGAAATTAGATTGAAGTTTGTCTTGATTTGCTCCTTTAGGTTTTCACAACATTCTGATCAAGATTACAGAAAACCCTGTGTGAGGTAAATGCAGGGCATTATACCTCATTTCTATTTGGAACACCCCACTGATCATGATTATTGTAGACATCATATGAGAATTTTTTAGGTTGTAAAAGACGGATTGTGTGAATTGAAATACTATGATTTTGCAACATTCATTATTGCAATTCAAGTGTATCTGTTAATATTGGAGGCTATATTTTTCATATTAGTGTACTGTCACATGAGCTAGTGCCCATTATAAGTCTTAAGTTCTGTTCCATATAAACTCAATATTTGTTTTGACATTATATAACTGTGATAAATCTTTCTTTTATTTAGAAGTCAGACTTTTTTGAAACATTGCAGTCCTTAGCTGTCACTTTTTTTGCGACATTTGTTTATGTTTAGCATATTCAGCTGTCATCATTTACTATAAAGTTCCTGTATGTTTTCATTGTCAATTTAAACATTCACGGTTTTATATCATATATCATATTGTTCAAGGTCCAGCTTGCCTCGCATGTAGTTTCAGTTTGCTTTTAAGCTTTCTTGTTTTAGCTGAGCTAAAAAGAATTAAGCAACCTAAGTACAAAACGACTCAGTGTCTGGTTTTTCAGAAAGGATTTGTACTAATTTATCTCTTATTGGTTTTATTGTTTATTTTAATCATCAATTGATGATATCAGTTGATGGTCAGTTTTAAATCAATATTCTATTATATGTCTTAAAATATTTTTGAATTGTTTATTGATGTTATGTTGTGGAGAAAAAGGAAGTAATTTCAAGAAGAAATTTTTGTACAATATATTTCCAGTTCATGATTTGTCTTAAACTGTCTCTCATTTTTACTTGTTTTGAGAAAAAGTTCTTATAATTTAAAGGAAAGTAGTTTTTCAAGGATTTGATGTTTTATTCAATATTTTCTTTTTCACTCTTAAATCAGATTTTTGATAACTTCTCTTATGGTCATACTAATAGGATAGATATATAACTAGAAACAAATTTTAGACGTCTGAGATTACAATTATTTTTATTCCTGTTTAGCTTTATATTTAATTTTATTCATATTGATTTTTATACTCGATCAATTTTTAGGTTAAAATCCTTAGAACTATGACTAAACACAAAGAATCACCCAGCAGGTCTAGGTCCAACTGGGCATTCTATGGTATGTTTGCATTGGTCACATACTTCATCTGGTGTGATTTAGGTTTCTTTGGTGAATTGAGTGCACAGCAAACAGACAGTTTCCATGTCCACCAACATAATGGCAGTGCACTTGCAAAAAAGACAATCAAATTGCGTATGCAAGACCACTTCGCACACCATGTATATTTACCATTTTGCGAATGGTGTGAAAGAAATTTCCATATATCTAGATTACCAGGAGTGACGCCCAATGCAATTACAGCAGTGCACTTCTGTTTGGCAATCATTGCTGGTAAGCTGATAGCCACATCGTCGTTGTTCTATCAGAGGATAGGGGTTGTGATTTATTTTACTAGAAACATGTTGGATACTTTAGATGGAGTTGTTTACCGTGCAACTTCCAAAAGTCAAGAATATTTATCTGGCTGGGGTACCTATGGCTACGTTATTGATGGTTTGGCGGACACAATTGGTGGTCTTTTCATAATGATTGGTACAATATATAGACTGAATAAACATTTACCATTTAAAAATCCAGAATTGTTAACAAAACTAAAAAATAAGTACCACCATTATGATGCAGAGAGCGGTGAAAGGCTCCTATCAGCTGACGAATCGAGTTGCGAAGAAATCGAGGAAGGATACGGGCTGAAGAGATTCTCCCGCCAAACTGTCAATTTGACGATAGTGTTTTTTACCGTCACAGTGATAATTCGAAGTGCGTTATGGGATCATTTCAATCATGGCTACCACGAGCTGCTAGCAGATAAACGACCTGACATTTCACCTGTAAGTCACACTTTATTATTTTGTACTTGTTTGATACGTTTGTTTAGCAGAGCGCACAAATCTTATTTACATAACTCAAAAGATCCTTATAATGCGAGTCAGTACAAAGTCAATGTAAAAGAGAGACTTTAGTAAGTGCATTTTCTATAACTCGAGAATAATTCTAATTTGAACATGATTTGATCGTTATTTTCCCTAAGTATGTCAGATTGAAAAATACTTTTTGGAAAAAGCGTGTTGTTTGAAAATGCATCTCAAAATGGAGCCGAAACGGGACCATTGGCAACCGGGTAATATGAGGGAAAGATGTGACGCATTATGAAGAGAACGTTAATAAGGATACGTTGAACCATAGTAAGGTTTGACCAGAGTTATGATAAAAATTTAGAAGCAGGGAAAAGTGCGACTTTTTCTATTTCTCAGTTTGAAATTGTCTGAAAACTTAGAGTTCGCTTTCTTTGAATCTTTCATAGGTTACAACAGGCGCCGTATTTTAAGAATCATTTAAATTGGGTTTTTATCGTCTGAGAGAAAAAATAAAAGTATTATTTACACGAAAATTAATTCTGAAATAGAAATTAGAAGTTGTGATTTTTATCATTTCAATTATTTTAATTACAAAGAATTAGCAAATTTATATTACTGAATAAGTATTTGCATTTAGATGTTATATGATAGAAACCTTCTCAAAAGCTCTTGGTCATTCAGAAGCAATCAAACAATACGTTGTATTTCTAAGGATCCACGTGTTGGAGTAATTTGGTATCTTCCACTGATATTAAAAGCGGATGATTTAGCGATAATTTAGCAGCGTTGTGCTCTCCTACTTATTGTTTATTTTACCAGCATATTGAACATTGAGATTCGAGGCCCAACTATTATGCTTATTTTGAACACAATTGTCTCTCTATATAGTATGAAAAAACTAGGTGGCTCGACCACACTACTCAAACACTCCCTACAGTTAAAGCAGCATGCCAAGTTTTTTTTAATAAGAAATGAATGACTTAGACATGAGCCTCGTTATTCTTGAAAAGTCGGTAGAGCTGCTTTGTAAAGATGCAAGTTTGATCAAAGCTCATGCCGACTCAGTGAAGAACGAGTTCCATAGCGACAGTAATGAATGATTCAGGTACTGAGTTTCTGACGGTGAGAGTGGCGCTCTACCCCAGTAAGGTGTCTTCCTTGCCTAGCTTTAACAAAAATTGGCTATACTTCCTGATATCGATTGGGCCTTTTCCTCATGCTTCAATCAACACCTCTTAATCTTCTTATCATAGGCGAAACAAGCAGAAGTCCTTGGGTATGGTAGCACGTGGTTTTCACTTTGGCTTTGGAAAGTCATGAGTGCTGATGCTTTCATGAATTACACCTTATTTGCATTGTTCTTTGGAAAGCTGTGGGTAAGTCATGTATGTATGTATGTATGTCTTGTATGTATTGCTACCAATGAATGAGTGTCCTGCCTTCCTGGAAACACCTCAGGGCACCATGCAGAATTAAGAGTGATTGGTAAATTTCACTATCGAAAGTCTTGCAAGGGAGCCGAACATGGGACTTCGTCCGATTTACGCGTCCAGCGCCTAAACTTCTTGGCCACGGCTCTACTTCAAGGTTCTTGATTTTTGACGTGCAAAAAGTTTTTGTCTCCTGGAAATTGTTTTTGAAAAATTTCATTTGAAATCTTTTATGGTTAACGATTTGTGAGTCATATGTTAATGTTTCGCTAATCGAGAAGTTTAACTTTGAATGAAAAAGAACGAAGTTTTTTACATCTTCCTTTCAACCCCTCTCTGTATTTGATTCAGAGCTGACCTCAGAAAACCTATGGCCATGCGAAGAGGGACGCATTTACGAGCCTTTCAATATTGAAAATTGTTATTCACTTTTAAATCCAAAATATTCCCTATAGGTGTTCCAGTAAGGTTGCCCAGTGAGCAAAATAAGTAAAAACCCTATGCGGAGGAGTGTTTTTCTTTTAAAACGGCACGCAGAACTGCGACGGTTTTTCCCACTGGGTGGATTCTTGTTAAGACCATTTAAAGAAGAACTGCAGAGGCGATTCTGAGTAAATAATCGTTAATAATAATAATAAATGAAAAATTAAATCAGCAAAATCATGAATATCTTTTCTTGAATTTAAGGCAGCGCTGGAATTTCCCAGTTTTTGTAAAACTTTGGTTCGATCTGTGGATTTATATATTTCGCAACATTAGCTTTCGCTCCTTCATTGCTTTTCTACATCCCTACGTTGGTTCCTGGGGCAATATGTATTCTCATCGCCCCTCCGATGCTTTTAGATGTTATGTAGTGCTAATCGACGCCCCTCCATTGCTTTCAGTCACTATGTAAAGCTTTTCAACGCCCCTCCATTGCTTTCAGTCACTATGTAAAGCTTTTCAACGCCCCTCCATTGCTTTCAGTCACTATGTAAAGCTTTTCAACGCCCCTCAATTGCTTTCAGTCACTATGTAAAGCTTTTCAACGCCCCTCCATTGCTTTCAGTCACTATGTAAAGCTTTTCAACGTCCTTCTATTGCTTTTAGAAACCATGTATTGCTTTTGAACTCACTCCATTGATTTCAGAAACCATGTATAGCGTTTTAACGCCCCTTCATTGCTTTGAGAAACCATGTAGTTCTTTTCAACGCCCTTCTATTGCTTTTAGACACAATGTATTGCTTTTCAACGCCCTTCCGTTGCTTTCAGACACCATGTAGTGCTTCCATTGTCTTCAAACACAATGTATAGTATTGCTTTTAAACGCCCTTCCATTGCTTTTGGACATCATGTTTTGCTTTTCAATGCTTCTCCATTGCTTTCAGATACCATGTTTTGCTTCATAACGCCCTTACATTGCTTTCAGACACCATGTTTGCTTTTCAACGCCCCTCCATTGTTTTCGGACATCATGTATTGCTTTATAACGCTCTTCCATTGTTTTCAGACACCATGTTATTCTTTTCACTGCTCCTCTATCGCTTAAATCAACCTTGTTTTCATACTATCTAACTCACGTCGGAATTCGGCAATTATCGATGTTATTGTTGTTGCAAATTTCAAAATCAGTGTACAGGCATGAGAGTTGTTCGCAGATTCGCGGATTTCCGCGTTTTTGCCAAACCTCTAACTGCATTTTTGGCAGTGACAAAGCTTATAACTATAACTACTCATTGCGCGCTTTTTTATTGTCTGAATGTTAAAGTTTCCGTCAACAAGGCTACTGTTGCTGACTCAAATTTCAGAATAGATTTGAAAGTTTCCGTCATAAAGGCTACTGTTGCTGACTCAAATTTCAGGATAAATGTGAAAGTCTGTTGTTGTAAATTTCCTACCTGATATTCAGTCGATTCTCTTCTCACCGCACGCTGTGAGAGTAGCGAGTCTGAAT
>JAUBWS010100465.1:0-10801 GCA_032270445.1 Darlingtonia californica | reverse complement strand
GATATACTTTGGAGAAAGATGCAAAAGATACGACCAGTAGAATTAGATGAATACTTAAAGGTGTATGAATCTAAATTACGTACCAACAACAAAACAGTAAGTTGTGAAAAAATTCTATCAACTTCTCCAACGAACCATCGTGACATTGAAGCCTTATATATGGTTTCGAGTTGCCCACCAACAGCTACTAATCGAGACGTAGAACTTTGTTATGATGCTCTGAAGATGGAAGCCATCGGAGCAGTTCCTGTTCTTGGAAACGATACGTACTTGTACAAAAATAAATACTGTGCAAAATGTAATGGTGTTAAATCGTTTAAACACCAAGATGTCGAGGTGAAATGCGTAGATGATCCTAATATTCAAAACAATGGTATACTTTTGATAAAAAGACTGAACAATCTGACAAAATGTATAATGAGTATCAAAAGAACATCTTCAAATGTGAACTACTTAAAGACATGTCAGCATCAAGATTTATCCGGAGATTGCAGTGACCGAGACAAGAAGCTTTGTCAAATCCATCAAGCCAGTACTGCAAATGGTTACAAAAACTATTTTTGTTTGAAGTGTAGTTCGAGATTCAACAGCAGCGATCCACAAGAACTGAAATGTCCAAACCCAGTGCACAAAGATCTTTCAAAATATACTTTTCGATTCGCAATTTCACCAGTAGATGACAAGTTTCGAGTGACAAACTACCACCAAACGTTTCCGATATGGGACTTTCTAGAGCTTCCGTCATCCTTTACTCTCTCAGAAAATGAAGGATTTGACCAGTATTTATGCTCCGGAGAAAGAGGACGATGTTGCGATTGCAGCAAAGACTGTAGGATGAAGAGTAAATGTTGTGTTGATGTTTTCTGGAACGAAACGAACCCTGTGGACATTGAAACATACAAGAAACAATTAATCGATAAAGAGGAAAAGACGAAGGGCTATGTCTGTTTACCAGTCTACCCACCTGCTGTGGGTACAAAGTATGTGGTCGTACATAGAAAACTTATACAGTCATGTAGAAGAAATGCCAACAAACAAAACAAAGATAACTGTTTATTGCCATCAGATTCTGAATCTCCATCTATGGTAGTGCCAGTCTTGGGAAGTGATGGGTATGTTTATTCAAATTCTTTCTGTGCCAAATGCAACTTCGTCAGCTACAGATATGTAAACTTAACTATACGTTGTGTATTTTCTTCATTGCAAAAGGAAGATTTATCAAACAATGCTATTAATGGAACAATAGGTTTTGACATAAATAAAAATTTTTCCCTGTGTCGACTAGATACTATCGACATAAACTCAAAACATGGAGTTTGTAAAGCTAATACAAAAACGACGACTCCAGTTTGCGACTACAACGATCCAAGCTATCACCTTTGTAAATCATATTATGGCGTTATTGACATTTTTTCGAATTTCCATTGTCGATCTTGTGTTAGAAAGGATCCAATTGAGAGATCAGACATCAGTTACTGTGACCCTACCCGAACACCTAAACCTATATATCCGAGATTCCGCTGGTTTTTAACTCTGTCATTCACCGATAGTACTGCAAACTTAAAATATAGGGATTTAAGTAGCAATTGTCGAAAAGGCAAATATTTTGACATAACCCGGAGCAAATGCATTAATATTTACTGCCCGTCAAATCATGTAGTATCTGGATTGAACTGTGTGCCGTTGGAATTTCCAAACAAACAGCTGATGACACCTGCCAACCGTACATACTTTGTATACATTGAACTTAATCAGACGTTGCTCATGAATAAAAATCTAATGTTTTATGAGTTTTTTGACAGCAAGAACTTTACAATTATGCGAAGCAATGGACCAGTAAATCTAACGAGCTTGGATACAATGATTTTAGACTTACAGTCATATTTCAATACTAGTCATATTGATGTTTTCATTGGAATGGACATTCAACGATCACTCATAACACCAGAATATGGACTAGATTTTTCAAGGTTTTTTCATAGTAATAAACTATGTGCAACACCTGTGAGAATACCAGCTCAAAATCTAGCAGAAGTTAATACGTCTACAATCATTTATCATAACAAAACAATCAACATTACTGATCTATCCTATTGGATATCATTTGAAGGCAATAAACCGATACACCATTACAGTACATGTGACCAATTCCATCTAGAGAGAACCTGCCTTCGCCAGCTCCTTCCTGCAAGTCAAATAATCAGATCAAACAACCTGAAAATCACACATAACACATCAAATGATGTGGGAACTGTATACAAAGTCGATCAATATCTTCCAACAGATGAGGGTTATTATGTGTGCTTGAACAAAACAAATTTACTACTAACGACAACCAGAAACAGCAATCATCACCACGAAATTCTCCTCGACGTTGAATATTACATCACTATAATCGGTATCTCTATCAGCATTGCATGCTACATATGCATCATTCTGACTTATCTTATATTCAAGGATATGCGTACAATTGCAGGATTAAGTAACTGTTTCATGTGTCTGTCACTTTTGATTGCTGATGTCATGGCATTGTCATCACTGAAAGCAGCTGAAAGCTCCCTAGCCTGTTCGATCGTAGCAGCTGTAATGCACTGGAGTTTATTAGCAGCATTTTCTTGGACATTGATCATAGCCTTAGATCTGGTGTCCCGTTTTGGTTCGTTTAAAGTACGACATAATGAAAACATTGCTAAGAAAATGATCTTTCGATCGCTTGGTGGTTTTTGTATGCCAGCCGTGGTCGTAGCAATCGCAGTTGCTCTAGATAAAACCGACACAACCGAAATCGGGTATGGAGACGCTCAGATATGTTGGAGAGTAAACAATCTCTCCGCAAGAATCGGATTGTATATTGCACCAACGGGTTTAGTGACTTTGATAGCGCTATCTTCATTATGTTTCACTATCGGAAAGATTTCCAAAGTGAAAAAATCCACAGAAAGATACATAGATTCAAAGAAAAACACACGGCTTACCTTAGTGAAAATGGCAATCAAGTTATGCATAATTCTCGGTTTGACGGAGATTTTTGGATACATTCAAATCCCTGATCCAGACAGAAACTTGGAGAGAGACTTTAATTTGGCGTTTGGATTTATATACGCTGTTTTGCGAAGTTTTCGCGGTGTCATGTTATGGTTTGTTTATGTATATACAGGATCCGCTAGAAACCTTTACAAGAAACGATTTCATAAAACTGTTCGCAAGTTGTCAAGGAAAGAAAATGGTTGGGCAACAAGCTCAGATAGTTCACCAGCGATCCTTTTCACAAACACAGAATCTACATTATCAACATCAATACAGAAAATTCCTTTACATGAAATTTAACATTTTGTAAAATAGAATATCGCAAGATTTCCTAGAACCTTTTCTTTCTTTTAAACTCATTATCGTTATTATAAGATTTTTTCAAATTATGTAAATTCATATATTGGCTGACGAGTTGTTGCTTAGATAGTTCACCAGCGATTCTTTTCACAAATACAGACGCTACATTATCAACATCAATAGACAAAATTCCTCCACATGAAATTTAAGATTACTTTTCCTCTACGTAAAATTCAACCTTTTGTAAAATAAATTATTTCAAGATTTTCGAAAGCGTTTCCTTTCCCTTTGTTGTTTAAAAAAAATTTCAAACAAATTTATACAATGTGGCCGAGTGATTCAACGATAGAGGCGTAAACCAGAGTTACACTTCCTTCCTGTGAAGCCTTGAGTGTTTCCAGGAAGGTAGGACCGTCACTGAAGTTCATGAAGGCTGGAGTAATTATCCCGGGTAAATAATCAACTCATTCGTATCAAGGCATTTTTTTCATAAATACTCATTCATAAATTTGTATTCTGGCTGATGAGTTGTGTTTACTTAAAATTAGTGTATGGAATCTCACAAATCTTTAAATTCAAATTTTAAAAAATCGTGAAATAACCCATGTGGAGAAGTGTTTTCTTTTTAAACAGCACCCAGCCTACGTGCCGTTTAAAAAGAAAAACACTCCTCCACATAGGGTTTTTACTAATTTTCCCCACTGAGTAGGGAATCAAAAAAGTCACATTTTAAAATTTCGGAAAGAGAAGGGGTAACAAATTCTTAGAAAGAAGGAGGGGAAAGAAAAGTAGAGTTTTAGGGGGGAGGGCTCGGGCTGTTGAAAAACATTTTTGTCAAAAACAAAAAAGTATATGTTAAGAAGTCTCCAAGCAGTGTTTACTTAGTCTGTATACAGTTGTAAAATTCTTAGCCTGGTCTGTTTTTCGCGGGGATTTCCAGAAGGTGGAGGGTCACGTAAGATCATTCTTGAGGTAAAGTAAATTTTCTACATAACATTTGAAATTTTTCAAGAATCATTGAAAAATGCTTAATTTATTCTTTCTCACCGTGACTATCACTTTCTTATGAGCCCCCACAAAAAAGGTATGGGCTACCCCCAAAACATGACGTAATTGTTAAACATCCCCACAAAACTACATACAAAAAAGTTAATTAAGAAACATAGACAACTAGATCAATTACTTGGCTTCTTGTAACAAATACGTGCAGCCTAGAGGGGAAAAGTTTCAGAAAACGTGCATGAAAGGGTATATAAAAAAATCAAAGCTCATGCCGTTGCAATAGAAACACACTTCTCCACTGATACGTTGTTTTCTAGCTAATTTTTTAATTTTTCTAATTAATTTGTATATTTTAAATTTTCTGATGAAAAATACAGGCGGGAAAAAAATCTTGAAAAGGTGTATGGGAGGGAGGGAGTATGTTTAACACTCAAATTGCGTTTCGGTATTTCTATTCAGAGGTAATGTGGGAATTTCGGTCACTTCAATCGAAAAACACACCTCCACTGACGTTTTTTACGACTTTGCCGACTGCGGTATCGGCTGACAATTTATTAATTTCCATTGGCCCAAGTGTGACATCCGATAAAAAATCTTTAAAAGGAATCTACGGAGGAGATCACGTATCGATTCAAAAGAAACACACTCCTCCATTTTGAAACTTACTTATTGATTTCTATTGATCCAAGAGTGACGCTTGCTTCGCCCATGTCATCATCATGGGATAAACGGTCAAAATCATACACTTTGAAGACCAGCTCAGTGTTGACGTCATCGATAGCCAATTGGAATTGCTCGTTCCAAACAGGATTCAAATTTCGAAAAACAATTTTGGTTTTAAACACGCATTTCGAATGAAGCTTGATTTTTACGTACGGGTCACTTGTCCCTAAAAACAAAATGGGCAAGATAAGGATTTATTACGCGCGGAGCGTTATGTCACGTATGAGCGAACTCGCGAAGTGCTTAGCGTAGTATGTCTCGTTTTCCAAACAGGTGTTATAGTCAATTTCCAGTGAGTTTCTTATAGGGTCGATTGATTTTTAAAAGTCATGAAAAAAGGTAAATAACGATTACATTTCGGCTACCGTAAATTTATTTCAAAAATATAAATCCTTGTTATATCCGTGCGAACACTAATAACGAATAACTTACCTGTTTTATCTCTGGCAATGAGACCTTGACCACCAACAATTTCTCCTTCAACTGAGAAGTAAGAACACACGCCACTTTTCCATATCGTGCTCGCCTAAAAAATGATAATGTATGAGATAATTACGGTGTGCTATAATCAAATATCATAAAAATTAGGGTATTATGATTTTCTGAGATTCTGAACATTTTCTTTCCGCAAGTTTCCACGATTCGTAAATAGTTATTTTTTCACCAAGTTTAAAGTCTAGGAAATCTGTGTTTTCTAAAAGTTTACAGTGTTTTCTAAAGTTAACAGATAAAAGAAATTTCCTTAAAAGAATAGAATCAGACATCTACATTTTCCTTACAGTCTTGGAATTTTTTGCAAGCTTATGAAACCAAACTTTTCATATTCACCAGTATTTACTTTAATTTTACAAGCGAGCTCCTATGCAAAACGATAAATAGGGGGTCCAAAAACGAGCGCGATAGAATTATTTACTACATGTCCTTGGCTGTTTTAAATCAACCATTCGTATGTTCAGTGGTGGTTTCAAACTTCGCGAGTCCCCATGCCAGACAAGAAACAACAGGGCTTGTAAACAGATACACTACAATCATCTACTTGACCTTGAAAATTTAAGAAACATTCTAACTGGAAAGAATTTCGCTTTGTACAAAAACAACCGGTCATGGGAAAACGAATTTAAGTTCCGTAGTATCTGTTCATTTCCCTTCTAAAAGTAACAAGAATTACAGTGCTTAAAAAATCCATAAATACGCCATTTTTCGGTGGTATGCCCATTTTGAGCGCAGCTCTGACATACGGGGTCTACACACCTGCAATTGCAATTAGTCGTTAAGGCTTAAGAATCATGCGTATGTTATTGTTTCCGTAATAATAATATACTCACAAAACTTTCCCTGGCAAACTCTCCTAAATAGGTTTGAAGAATCAAGGCAACATATTTGTCCCGGTTTTTTCCCCTTCCAACTTCTAATTATAGCTTTATACCTGAGTAAAACTCTTGTGAGAAAAGCCAATCAAATACGCCTTTCTTAAGTTGTTGGGTGCGAAAATTCAAAACTGAATCCAGCGTGCGATATGTTTTCCACGCTATTTCTCCCAGGCTAGCTCATCCTTTGGTTTCATTATTAGACTTAGCCTGTGCAGGTCAATAACGACCACACGTGCGTAACCAGAGGGCTAAGAATTTTACGTTCAACGTCTAGACTGTATACTTATCGCAGAAGAATAGTAGAATTTCAGACTGTACTAGATAACAATCTTTCATTCTTTTTCATGCCATAAGAATGAAGAACCAATATGGTGGATTTGATCACATATCTCGTTTTTCTGCTTTTGGAAAAATAGATAAGTCACTAAGCTATGACTGAATTCGACCCTTAATCACAAGGATGATTGAAAGAAATTTGATTAACGTCGTTGCTTAGATTAATTTGAAATTTCCCTCTCACGAATTTGAAATTTCCCGAAAGGCGATGGATAGAAATAGATAGAGACTGATATTTATTGTGGATGGAATGTCTTCATTTTTTTCACAATCTTCATGAAAATGGGTGTCCATACTTTGGTCGGGAAATTTCAAACATTTCAAATGATTTAACTCCTCGGTAAATCTATCCTAAATTTCTCTCATCATCATGTGGTTACTATAGTAATTTTCGACATATTTTTTCCACACTTTTTATATTAGAGGAAATGTAGGATCCAGCCTTCTTTTTTCAGTCTGGAATTTTTTTAAGGCGGAACAGAGTACAATTACTTGTGATTGAATTTCACCAGTTTTTTTAGAAAGCTGGTAAATAATTTTGTTTCTTAACGTTGATCCCACGTCACTGACACCAAATACTTTATTGCATGAAAACTTCGCGCAATCAAAATTTCGCGACATTTTAATTTCGCGGATCAGCCTGAATGGCGCATTTCGCGGCATTTGAATTTCGCGGTTCGATGGAAATGCCATACGTAATGAATGATTTTACTACTGTAATTATTGCTTGCTAATGATGCCCTAACTTTAACTGACGGGGGTTCGAAGTTTCAAAAATGACTAATAAAAGACAAAAAATGGAAAAATTACATGGAAAATTTCAAAATCAAGATGTGATACGATAGATATTATGTGATAATTTATCCAGGATAGCTCTCCTCCTCCACATAGGGTTTTTACTAATTTTACTAACTGGGTAACCACTCGGTCACGGCTCCCCTGATTGGGTTTCATGTTTATGTTCTTGTATGACGAGCGTTTGAAGTGGGTTAGTCAGAGAGGTTAGAGATCTGAAAAATGAAAAAAAAAAACTCTCCTAGCCTGTGGTCCAGGCCTTATGTATGGGGTCTAAAGTCACAAAACTATCGAGCCATTAACTCTTAGTGTCTGAAAATGGCTGTTGGAGCCTTCTTGCAGGGAAAATGAGTAAAAAAAGAAATGAAAAGGGTCTTAAACGAGTAGCTTCATGTTCAAAACATCGTGAGTCTACACAACGTTTTTTTATTCGAGCCTTGTTTATAAGAACATCTAGGCTGAGATTTGGCCAAAAAATTTAAGAACATATTGCGAACGTACCCAGGATGAGATCAATTCTTCAGAAAGAAAAAAATGACGAAAATGACAAATGATGAAATTATTCGTTTGTTACTTTCTTTGAGAAAGAAGGCTCGCAATATAAGCAAAGAGAAAGCGAATTTGTCAATAAATATAGTATTTAATATAACAATAATTTCAATTTTGATAGGTAGGTATCTATTGTGTTATTAAAGTCTATTATTTGAATTTCTCATAAGAACATCAATAAGAACGTCTGAGGCTGAAAGAGATTCAGAAGAATAAGCACATCCAACCTCAGCTGAAAGTTAGACGTTCTTATAAAAAAAAGAAGTGTACTATATACTAAAATTTACCTCGGAAGCTGAAAAAAGAATGCCAGCTAAGGCACCATATTGAATATCTTTCATTTCAATAGACAAACCTAAACAAACGCTGTTTTCCAAGCTGTGGGCTTTTTCCAATAACAAATTAGTTCTTAGCAGGGCAATTAGTATATTTATTCTCTGTTTATATTTCTTTTATACTTTTATCTTTCTTTGGAAAAAGGCGAAAAAGGGGAAATAAAAAGAGAGCCCATCTGGCAAAATTTTCAAAAAAGACCCTATGGAGAAGTGCAACTTACACGCGAATTTTGTATTACTTAAATATAAATAAGCTTCTCCATTGGTGTTATATTGCAGTCGTATCGGCTATTTTTCATATTCATGTTTTATTATCATTCAAACAGACTACAATATTGATAAGGAGATATTTAAGACATTTGCTTTCTCCTTCGAAGATAAAAAAGTTGATTCACAGCGCATCCCTTTGAGTTCGGTACGCTAAAAACAAGCAACGATGGAGAGAGATTGTTAAAAAGTTAATGACCACGTTCTGAAATTCTGTGTGTTATTTTACAATATAAAGTCAATGAAAAACGGGTATTCGGAAAACCGAGACCCGGGACCCGGAACTCAGAGTGGAACCCGATACCCGGAACCCTCATTTTTGATACTCGAGACCCGGAACCCAGGGTGAATTCTGCGCTTTAAGCTCAAATATGGGAGGTCAATTATTATGGAGATAATTCAAAAATGTTTTCCGATAATATATCCTAATGTTTTGCTGTTCTGTGTTCTACTACCACACGTTATACTGTTCCATATATCTTTTGTTCTAAGTGGGGCACTGTTTTCAGTTCTCTTATTCTATATGCTTTACATTAGAACATCAGAATATATAGAACAGTAGAATATAGAGAACGAAAGAATATGTAGGACAGTACAACATACGAAGAGTAGATAACATATATTAATGAATTATATAGAACAGTAGGACGCACAGAACAGTAGAACATATCTAGAACATTAGAACACGGACGATATTGTAGGATAGCGTGTTGTTATCATCTCCATCATAGACGGCTTCTCATACATACCAGATAAGATCTTTGGTTCCGGTTCTCGAGTCTCAGGTTCGGGGTCTCTGGTATTAAAAATAAGGGTTCCGGGTCTCGAATTCTACTCTGAGTTCCGGGTACCGGGTCTCGGTTTTCCGAATACCCTTGAAAAACAAAAATATTGTTAAGAAGATATAGAAAAATAGGCTATCTGGAATAGCATTGAGGAGATAAAATCAAGCCGAATTCGCTAAAGCGGCGATTAAAAAGGAAATCTTATGGGGATAAAAAATAACAATCAGGGCTTATGAATTGAAAATTTACGTGAACGATTTTTCGGCCTAGAAAGAGAGGATTTATGAATCTACAAACTATTTTTTTGAATGCTCTAGACCGAAAAAACGCAAACAAAAGTTTTCAATAGTCTAAAAGCGTTAACGCTATAATACTGATACTGTGCTGAAAAGATTGTTTTTTTGCTTTGCTAAAAGCCTGCAACGTTAATTTAGGTATAATACTTATTCAAATAATATATTGTCGGAGAAATATATTTTTTTTAGAGATCCATCTTTAATTTTTGGCCATATCTCAAAAAACTGGTCGCTTTATCATCGAATTTGTTTTCTATAAATTATAGTATTAAAAAACTTCACCTTTTAACTTGTTTTTCATTGAATAGATAAAGGAAAAGATCCTATCTTATTCAAAAGTACAGGAATTATTTTTGCGTACGTGATATTTTTTCTACATGGTGAGTCAAAAAAAAAAACTGGAAGTTAATTGTACCATTACAGTTTACTCTCAAGGGACCAAATGAATTCGTGCAACTTAGCAAATGTCCCAGTTAATCTAAATGTATACGTTTAAAGATTTAAGAGGCAGTCACATCAAAGGTCGTTGAATTTGCATTTTACTCAAGCAATCAATAATTACAAATTTCCTGTAAGGTCCCACTCAAACAAAGTTTTCAGTTCACGGGACCGAGAAAAACCGTCCCACTAAGCAAATGTCCCATTTATCCGGGGTCCCACAAAATCGAAGTTTTTTTGCTGAAATTAGGTTAGGAAGTTCACGGGACAAAAAAAATCTGTGACGTTACCAAAAGAAGGAACGATCAAGAACAAGCGAAACAACCCAGTAACAAGCCAGAACAAGCCGGAACAACCCGTAACAAGCGAAAGATGGCGCGCAGGTGTAAAAATTAGGCCGTATAGCTGTTTCATGTAATATTCGCAAGAAAACTTCCCGAAATTCCTCGTGGTGAAGTGGTACATCGTAGATGACTAGACAGGCGAGCAGAAACCATGAGCACTCAGGAGCAAAAACGTGAGGCATGTGGGGCTCTTATGGAAGAAATTGAATCTGAGGTAAAACAGTTTTATCACTC